>VDFB02311618.1:0-58244 GCA_007258455.2 Sequoia sempervirens
TAACATTTAAGGATTGAAACCTTATATCTTGCTTAGTATTGAAATCACATAAATATGGATAAAATATTGACTGTTTGAAAGAGAAATGAATCGATATTTATAGCACTCAGTTTGGTATGATGAAGCCTTGCAAGAATTCAAATCAAGACTAAATATCAATAATTTTGTGGGTGGAGCAAGTTGAAATCCTATGAAATCCATCAAAATGATGGCCTAGAGGTGGTGTACAAGATTTCTATATTTAAAAATCCAACCACCACATTCATGATGATATAGTGATCTTCATCATCCACCATAGATTTAAAAAAATTATTTGCACCCTTGGGATAAGAATAAGTTTTGAGGTAGAAAAAATTCACTAGTGGTTACAATATCAAATCAAGCATTAATAGTAATTTTGGGTGGGTTTGGGAGTGGGTGGAATGATCAAGAGGCATCCAATAATATTTGTATAAATCTAAATTGATGCAAGACATGACAACAAGATCTGAGAATTTAGTTTGGACCAAATATGAGGAGTGGATGAGGGAATGGACATCTCAAAGTCCAAAGAAACACAACAAAAATGGGGGAAAGAGTGAATGCAACATTTTGAGGAAGTGAAAGGGAATTGTGTAAGAATGATCATCGAGACAAGATTCCCAAATGGAGGGAATGGTATTTGGACATAAAAATGTAGCCCACGTAAGAAAGAATAAGCATCGAAAAGGCCTTAGAGAACTTTACAAAAAAAGGGTGCAAAAGTGGATGGTGGGAATGGATTTGGAACAAGATATTTGAAAGGATTCTAAATATTTATGTGATCTGGGAAATTTTCAAAATGGGAGAAAATGGAAAACTTGTAGGAATGCAAGGAAGGTCTAAGGGTAAGAGGGAATGGGAAATGTCTAAATAGATGTCAAGATTCCATAAGAGACGAAGTAGGAAATTTATAAGGAAATCTTATAGAATTAGATGTCGGATGTGGATGAAGTGGAAAGGGGAGAAATATCTAGACCCACCTTTGAATTTTCTAAGAACAAAGAAGAAAGAGGGAACAAAGGTTTACAAGGAAAGGAATATGCATTGAAGGAGAAAACATGGATCATGGGATCCCCCTTATCATTGTACATTTTGAAATGAGGAGTGTAAAACCTTGTGCAAAGGAATAAAAAGTAATTTCAAATGAGTTAAGGCTAAAAGCAATGTATTTGCAAAAGGGAAAGGGATGGCATTAATTTTATTTTGCATTGAGAATAATTGATATATAATATGTTAAAGATTAGGGTCAATGGGGGGGTTGATAGAAGTTAAAATGTGATGGGTTAGAAGAGGAGTGTAGATAGGGGGAATAAGGGTAGACATATTGAGTGGATTTAAAGATGGTTGACTAGGGCCTAAATAAGTGTGTTGAAAGGATGTTGGTGTAATGAAAATATGAGGAAAGGTAGGAGGAAAAATGTGGGAGGGTTTGAGTGAGAAGAATATTTAAGAGATAGCCAATGACATAGGGATTAAGTGTGGGTTAGGAGACAAATAAAGTGAAAGGATATGAGTGTGAATATAATTGTCTATATTTTTTATAATACAACTTTGAAATACATAAACTTACTAATAAACTTTCTTTCCACTCAAAATGAATTATTTGTGTTGAGAAAAAGTAGTATTACCCTCAATCCATAAATATAAGTCCATACCCATGCATATCCATCAATAATCACTTCAATTACCAAACTTTTCAATCCTAGTGTTGGTGATTTTCCCAGAAGAACCAAACAATTCTCTAAAAAGTAGCCAACTCTTATAGTGAAGAATTGCAAGGTTAGTGGCCAACACAACGAGTATAGGATTTTGTGGTCCTTACTCCTTCACCTCAGGCTCTGTAAAACCTAGGATGGTGATCCCAATTGTGTTTTTCGTGAAGTATATTTGATTAGTAACACATTTATACATAGATTGATTCCTATTTACATCAAATAAAATCCTTCTCACTGAAGATTTGGCAGATCTTTGAATGAATGACTATCTATTTGCTAGGAATTGGGAATATTCCTTACCCATACTATCCTTGAAAATATTTTAAATGAATATTGTCTTATCTTAAGTCCAGGGCCAAGTACACTATTTGTTCATTTTATGCAAGATTTTCCAACAAACTGACCAGTGTCTCATCAATTGGAGCAATAGAGTCAAATATGTAAGAATCAATAATATATAAACTACTCAATTTAGAGATAGGTGGACTATTTTCATACTGCTTTTCATTTATGAAAATTCACAATGCCTGAAACACTTACTTCTTATGAATCCTAAGCAATTCCTTACAAATTGTATAATCCTATTCAAGCATTTTAATTAGCTCCTTGAATTAAAGCTGAAAACATAATAATACATTCAAATGGAACATCTGAAGATAAATGATAACACCCTTACTATTTCTCATTCATAACTTGTAAAAAATATACATAGGAGAGTATTTTCTTCCAGACTAATATTTGTTTCGATATCAGTAATTTCTATAAAACTCATTTAAGATTACTACGTAAAAGATTTCATGCCCCTGACAAACCTCTAGCCTATTATCAGTATTCTATTCAAAGTGCTTGAACTTAGCTTTCACCTAAAACCCTATTGAGACTTAAGAATTTGACCTCTATAATAAGCCCTAATATCCCTTTTTATAGAATAAGGGAGCAACAAGCGTCGGGCTTAATTACATTTACATTTCATTTCATTTGCAGGAATTTGAGACATCATCAGTTAGTTACATACAAGCATTAAGGAAAATGGAAGAGTAAAATACCATATTCCATATTCCTTGAATGAAGACACACCAACTCCTCAAAAGGAGGAGTTTGTTGCAACCGTGTTGAATCCTCATCCTTCTTGACCAAAGAAGATTCTCTAATAGCAACTCCAAAAAAAACTTGTATATCATCTGGAAACAACATACACATTGCCAAGGTCATTAATTCTAGCACTTCTCCTACACTAGCTAGAAAATTTTCTACATCAACGATAGAAACAAGAAATCACATGAATGCTAAATAGGAGAATCTCGACAAAAGGGGCATGGTTTCATCAAAAAAAAAGATAGGGCACAGTCATCACTCTGATTCATCAACCTCAAAGGATACTCACCCACGTTTTTCTCGTGGTGGGACTAGAGAAACTGTCTCCACCTCCTTGTCAGAATCCTTTGATGGTACCAGGGAGAGGGGATAATAATCACCCTCTGGATTAGTGTCACCCTCACTATCTGAAGGGTTATTAGAAACCTCATATGGAGAATTACATCCTCCCGGAAAAGCCTTACGGTGCTTACTCTCCTTTTTTTCCTTCTTTTCAGATTCCACCATCCTCTTCTTTTTGTGTTTGACCAACTCTTTTGAAACAATCTGGCCCTGTAGACGGTAATTCTCCTTGTCACCATACTTCTTGAATTTCTTGAGTCCCATTCTACCTTTTGGCATATCAAGAGCTCCTTGTGTTTCAATTTCATCCTCAGGAGCATCTTCCTCATACTCAAGCAAACTCAATTCCTCATGCTCTCGAACCGCCATGGCAGACCTACTCATGTTAGACAAGAATATCTACTTCCTGACTCAAGAATAATTAATACTCGCACACTTCTTCATTAACCCACGCCTCACATTCACTGAAAACTGAAATATGATGAAGGAGAATAACAAGAAATCTACATTAAATAGGCAATTTGAAGCATGCAAAATTAATGATCCAAGAACTCCTCACGCGAGAGAGTTGATAGCTTAACAACTCAGTTTTGAATCTAGTCTGTTGATTTTAAAGCATTTAAAACTTCATCCATGGTGATCTGAGCCTCGTTTTTATGCCTTTAGCAACTTGCTCATAGAAAACAATGATGTCAGCTCAAGTGTTGCGATTTGTCAATTAGCATGTATTGCCAAACTAATCCGTGTTTTTTTCATTAATATCAGTGAAGTACATAAGACTAGTTTTTCTTAGAGAGAATATTTCCTTGTATACTTCATCGTTCATCACTGATCTTCCTCAATTTTTGGGGTGCAATTTGTGATAAAATTATTGATGTGATGAATTTTAATACATTATATCATTTTTTTTAAACCATATCAACGATTCTCCAGTCATCTCGCTACTTTCCTTTTTGCTTTATGCGAAGTCCCCTGGATCTGCCACGTTGCCCTTTCTTTAATAGCCATCGCCTATTGTTGATGAATCTCATCCTTCACCGGCCTTATCAGCGATGTAAACAACCCCGCGATGAAATATCAACCCTTGGTTCTACGGCCTATCCTTTGATCACATCCATCCTTCCATCATGCATTGCTAATTTGAAATTTGCACGTAGGCTCCTATCAACGACGAGAGATGTAGTGAAGAAATCAGATGTAGACATGTACACCTACACAAAAATCAATGATACAAAAGACATCAAACATAAGATCTTATCATATTAGTGAAAGAAACCTTTTAGAGAATACCATCGCTCATCGCTAATTTGAAATTAAGCTTTGAAATGAATTCGCAATGAGTGGTAGAACATAAGGTCGTCACTCATCGCTAATTCTCCTCATACAATTCACAATCAATTAGTGATGAGAGGATTTACATAGTTACAAAGCGTATCGTGTATTGCTAATGTGGAACTTAGCAATTAAAACATATCTATTATCACGCGATGTCTAGGAATTTCATCATATCCCTCATCGTTGATCCTAAATTCATCATTTTATGACCATTCGCAATGAGCGATAAGAACAAAAATTTGGGGCATTGCTTATCACTATTACAAATTTGAAGGCTCAAAAACATTAGCGATAAGCGATCCCTTAATAATACAAAGAACATCGTCCATCGCATATT
Organism: Sequoia sempervirens; assembly: GCA_007258455.2. Taxonomy (NCBI): domain Eukaryota; kingdom Viridiplantae; phylum Streptophyta; class Pinopsida; order Cupressales; family Cupressaceae; genus Sequoia; species Sequoia sempervirens. Next base: position 4,846 of record VDFB02311618.1, read on the forward strand.
TAATTTAAGAGCTCTGGCAGCTATTTGCAATGAGCGATATTAAAGAAACGCCGCTTCATCGCTCGTCGCCAATTAGAAATATGCACTTCTGAAGAAATCAACGATGAGCAATAAAGTAAGATGACCGTTGGGACTTAAGTGGAAACTTTTAAACACGTGCTCATAAGTTTTTTTAATGGAGGGGAACCCTCTAGGATGACATGAGAAAATGTGTTCGAGAACTTCTAAGTCACGAAATGCAAAGGATGTAAAGGCCAAAAGGCCCCCTACTTAACCTTATAAGTAATAGGAAAATCAGACCTAGGCATGAGGGACCGGTCACATGATGACAGTGAATAACATAAAACATAACTTAGGCAACCGAAAACCGAGAATACAAGTCACTGCAATAATACAACAACCAAGGGTTGTAGCACTTATAGACCATTTCTGCAAGGTTTTAATCAACATAAAAACCCTAATACAGTGATGAGGACATGACCAAATATCAAAAACAAGGACCCAAGCCAAAATTTTCACAAATTTAAGGTGGAACCAAAAATAAATTTTAGGGGTTCCATCAGTGGCTCCTGTTGGGGACACATGCCTCTTGCAGGCATGGTGAGATACCAGAATCTTGAGTGAAGCAGACTAGGCACGAACAAAAACATAAAGAAACAACATATGTTTAAAATTTACACCATCCAAAAAAACCTGGAAAGGGAGATCCAATCTCCACCCAACCTAAAAATTTCCTCAGAGGTGCAAATTGTAATATGCACTCTTCAGCCCAACTAGGCTTTATTTCCTACTTGGTGGCACCAGGCCACAAAAACCTCGGGCTAACTCTTACCTCTATCAAAAACTAGCCTCTTGAAAGAACTGATGCCTTCCATTCACATTTGTCCCTATCATACCACTGCAACAAGTATAGTTCTCTCTTTATAAGCAAAAAAGTGTGAATATCCTTGAGGTCTATCTGATTACAAAAATTGTTATTAGCATTTTTCTCAATTCTTCTAAGTATACCATGGTTGCTAGTGTAACCCTGGTCATTTTGTATTCTATTATTAGACACAAGCTGCAAAATTTCATCATTACATGACATATATGTGTTAAGTTCACCATACAAAACATGTGCATACTGAAAGTAACGTTCCTTGCTCTTTACCTCATTTTCATGTTTCATCATAATACCTCCCAACTGAATTGGAAACTGAAAGTATTCATACTCCTCCAAGTAGTTGGCATCTTGACACTCAACCCTGTCTGCAACATCTACACCAAATGTGAAACATTCATAGGAAATGCCCTCAAGGAGCACATCAATGTGTTGCTCTATTTGCATAAGGCCACACTCTAACTCTATTTTAGATGCATCATCAAAATATTCAACAAAAAGTGGATTGTCTCTACACCAATAAGGATCATCATTTCTCATCTCTAGTGAAGATGGAGGCTCATCAAATAAGGGGTTTTCCCTTACATTTATTGTTGACATAAATGCCTCTGCCTCCTCAGTATGAAGGCCAAAATCCTTCATATCATCACTATATTCTGAAACATCACAATCAGTGTCCTCTTCATTGGCATAATCACCATCAGCCCTGAACTCATGGCAACCAATATTATCTCTCATTTTATCCTCTGATTGTTTAGCACACATATCTGAAATTTTTGTCATATCCACATGATCTAAGGTAGCATAGTCAGAAAGCTCTTCAAACTTTATATCATTGTCAACTAGAACTAGTGGCTTCAAATTCTCATCACAATACACAACATGATCATCTGAGAGTGAACTTATGTCATCAACATATTGTATGATAATGTTATCCTCATTTGATGTAAAACTTTCCAACTCTATTCCAAACAAACCATTTTGACTAGCAAAATAATAATCAACATGATCTACCTCCTGAGTTGAATATGCATGAATAGGTCCAATGATACCAAGCTCATTGTTGACAAATCTTTCAACCCTATCAGTATTGTAATCAAGACTACATGGTTCTTGCATGTTGAATGATGAGTACATTAGCTCATTATTATTCTTATCTTCAAACAAATTACCAAATTCATCTGAACCATAAGAGTACAAATAATCCCTTTTTGTGACCTCGTCATTGTTACAGCTAGTGGTCTTATTACAAGGTGAGATAGGACAAATATCAAAAATCATTTCCATCTCTTTATCAGCACTATGGAATAATACATAAGCTGAAACACTAGGGATGTAAGTGCTTTGATATTTATTTTTAATTTTTGACTTACACCTTTCATCAACATTTGGTATCTCAGGGCAACAAATTCTTGGAGACAGATAAATCCTTTGTATTCCATATTTCAAGTTGTTTTCAATAAATTCATGGCTATCCCATATGCCTGATGCAGGGTTTTTGGATCCTTATCTCTCAACAAATAGCTCATCTCATTTTCAAAAGCTCCCAAATAAACAACCAAACATATTGCATCACTTAGTCCCAAGACATCGGTATCAAATAATCAAATCAAGCAATCAATGCAAGATTATAACAAAAGTGCAGGGGTTTCACAAGGGTTTAGGGTTTCTTCACTACCCTAGTGCAACTTTTAGAAAACCCTTACAAATATGACCATTGTGCAAACTATCAAAGGCATTTGAACGGGATGAGAACCAAAAAAATTAACAAGTACCACCACCACCAATATGGTTATGCATGTTTGGAGCATGCCCATTGGAGGGCATATTGGGCTTTCATGGCATCATGTTATTTGTAGCTCTTCATGTTGGGTTATAAGAAATGTGTATGTATTGAGTTATTTTAAACCATTGTAATAATTGATTATTCATGTATCATTGAGATATCTTGTGTTGATTATGGTCCATCCATATTTGGGATGAGGCCTTTTTATTTTAATTATTATATGGTTTTATTTCACTTGACTTTACACCTCATCTTGAGAGGGTGTTAACATGAATTGAAAAGTTCTAAAACTATGATGCTTAGCTCTATTTTACTTTTGGGATTGAAAAGTATCTTATAATTATGGTATATGATACCTAAATGTTAGTTTAAGTATTATTTAATCATGAAATTGATGCATTCTCAACTTTATGGTTTAGTTGAATGATTGTGCTTTCATGCCCTGTTCTTAAGAAGAATTCAATGATTTTTTTGTGTGATTTTTAGGTTAAAATAAATTTAGATTATTTATGGTTTCTTAACATAATAATGGGAAGCTCAACCCTAACCAAAAAGTTTCATCAAATCTAATTTAAAACAAAACACTTACTATGGTAATATGCCCGGTTTGGCTTCTATGTTGCCTAAGGTTTGTTCAGGCCTAGTTGTATTGTGTCTTAGGTTATGGGCCTTCATTTCATGCCTTGCATGATTGATACGCCTACTTTGGGTCACTCTAGGTTTTAAGGGTGATAAAAATCTTTTGTAAAATTAGAAAGATAAATTGCAGCTACTAAGACCCTAAAAACCTTAAAACCAACATGTTCCCTATTGGCCAACCTAGCCTATTCTAGGTGACCTTATTGGCAATAGAGGTGACCCTAAGATATTAGGTACTTCCCAAAAAAATTGGGAAATTTTTCTAAATAAAAAATTCTCTCCTTGGTTAGTCTTTCCTTCCTATCATTTTGTTTTGAATAGATTTGGTGTACCTTGAAATTTATCCACTCCTTTATGATTGATTGCAAGCTTTTCTATGTAATCACCTGGTTAGCAATTTGTTTGGTTGAGACGTATGTAATAGTGGACCCACCTCATGAGGATATAACATTAGAATTTTGAGGCCATTCCAACATCCTTTTGGATGTTATCTAAGTCACCTTGGAATGTGTAATGAATTGGTGCATCACTCTAATTTCCATCCTTGTGTACACGAGAGAAAAAGATAGTGGACTAATGTAGTAACTTCGTCATAGAGAAAATTTTATCCTCTTGCATGATTATTATGGCCTTGCCACATGACATAGTTTAGTCTTTTGTTGGTAACACCATGCTTGGTTTATTTTTTCTATGTAACTTATACATATTTTCTTCTATTGTATCAACTTGGAATGTATTAATGCAACTGTGACACATAAGTGTTGCAATTATAATACAAAAAAATATTTCATATTTTTTCTTTGTTAATGTCTTGAGAAAAAGGTTAGGCATTACACAAGCTCTTATTCAACATTCTTTCCTCATAATACTCTTTACCCTCATCCAATGTGATTTTTCTCAAGTCCTAGTGGTGACACTTGGGAACTCCCTTCTTCTCCTTTCCCTTCAAGCAATTTTACAAAACTCTTATTTGATCCTTTCCCATCGGTGACCACCTAAATGTTAAATTTAATTGCTCCATCATTGTTGCCTCTTTGTTCTACCTTAGTTCTTGTATTTGGAAGTCTAGAGCCACTGCCCAATCATAATTGATCACTTGGAAGATCCTCCATTTTAAACTACCTATTAGTAATCGCCTCCACTTCATTCCTAAAGACCCCACCCTTGTTTGTTTTCCAAGAAATGTCAAACTATTAAACATGATTTTTGGTTCTACTCACATGCCTAACACACATGGCCTATTTTTTCTTCCTCTTTCATGTTTGGAATTGGAAGTGAACACTCCTTATGGTCGTTGTGCCCTGAGACATTATTCATGAATCCTAACATTATTTATGAAATCTAACATTGTTTATAAATCCTTTTGCTAACTCTCCCTCACATTCTTGTGGAGACTTTAATGTTTGGTTATGTTTGTTGAATCCATCTTCCAAATTGAGCTCAAATTTCATATTTCCTTACTACTTTGCCCTTGAAAATGGCTCATTTATTAAGCTCATTAAAGAGAATATCACTACCCCCAAAGGTCTCACTATTCAAATCACCAACATAAAAGAGTAGCTTTAAGCGCTTGAGGCTAAACATGGTAATGATGTCTCTCAATATTTTGCTCTTGCTAACAATATTCTAACTATGACCATCCTTGTCTCCACTCTCCACAACAAGGTTTGGTTCAATTTGAGTGAACTATCACTACATTAAGAATATCCAAACCAAAGTGAATAGATTGGTCATTGATAAAAGACTATACAAAACAACTAATCATTGAAGATTTTAAATATTAATTCCATACTGCTAATATTTAACAATTTTCCTATACTTGTATTCCTTCCCAATTAATATTATATGCTTCTTAATTATTTTTATTATAATAATAAAAAGTAATAACAATTAAAAAGCATAACAACCTTAATATGTACTTCTCTATTTCTAAATTCATTTTATTTGTTGCTATAACAGCCTTTATTATATTTGTGATATAATGCATCCTTGTTTAATGCATAATAACCTATGATTGCTATAATATAGTGCATCTTAGTTTACTATATTTGAGCCTATGCTTATTGCCCTAGCTGCCTATTATAAATCATTTATATTTGAGAAAGATTATCTAAGGATTGCAATTAAAGGCAAGGCTAAGATTCTAGTGGCTTAGCTAAGCACTAAGTCTCACCATCTTAGATGTGAGATTGGTAGGTGGGTTGTCCCAAAGGAAACCTAGGAACAAAGAACTTGTATTTTTGCAACAAAGGGGTCGTTGAGACTAAATGACACTTCATCCTCAAGTGTGATGCTTATGAAGATATTTGTATCTAATATGAAGACAATTTGAAGGTGCTTAATCTGAATGAGCTTTCTAAGGAGACAAGGCTCCTCAAAACTGTGGGCTCCTTGATCAAGATTCATAAAAGGAGGGTTGACATTGAAAGGAACTTGAAAACGATTAAAGATTTGACACTCGATCGCATAAACTAATGATCTCATGGACAGCATTAAAAATCATTCATTCAAACCATGAGTAGTGTATTAGATTGATTAGATTGATATAAATTGTAACGTGAGACTTGTTTCCTATCAAAACCCCACACAAAATAACACCTAGCTACTTGTGAACAAAATAAATCCTTCAATGGTCCTTTGTGAATGCACATGTGGAAACATTTCATTAGTTCTTTATGACATGGTTTCACGTCATCTTCACACTGGGCCAATGGGGTTTGGACAGGTACTTAGCTAGTGCAGGCACGTGGTAGTAAATTAAAAGCGACCTACACCTACCTAGACCTTAAGTAACGACTACCTTATGTTATTTATTAATGACTCGGGAGAAGTTTTGTCATAGGCTCAAACAGTCAAAATGGTTAAACGTTTGCCTCACAACCTTCCCTTTCCCTACCATTCATTTCGGCCGCAGTATGATGTGTGAATTCTTTGGTCAAGGGAGTTGAGTACTTTACTACGAACAACTATTCAAACATTGCCAAGTGTCCTCGAATGATCTAACATTAATTAGGCCCTTATCTATGCGCGTGATTATATTAATAGCCAGCAGGGGTGTCCACATCTCACAAGCAAACATGGGTTAATGTGTGAATTCTTTGGTCAAGGGAGTTGAGTACATCATTGAATCAGCCCATTGATTTCAATATGCTTTTGTAACATCATTGAATCAGATCATAGCTTAATAGTCTTTGATTTATACATTGTATTTGTGCATTGATAAGTGTTTGTCAGTCTATGAGCTCTTAAGCTATTATGGCATTATGAACAATACAATTTGAGTCACATCTTCCATTATGGGGACTGTACATATGTGTTGGGTGAAGGGAAAAATGATAGAGCGAATGAATGAAAGAATTTAACAAGATTAACCAATCTAAAGGATTAAGAGTTCCAAGAGTTTTGGTTTTAATCTTGATAGCTTCTATCACTGTCTAAGGGAATTAGTGTATACAAGCCTTTTATTTATTTGTTTGCTTTTGTTTTAATTTGAAAATAAAGGAAACATGCTTTGATCCCATTGATCTAGTATGAATATGATATGGATTGTACAGTAGTCATTAAAATGATTCTATGTGAATCTTGAAAGTTTGATCACGATGAGTTTCATTGTATTTGCATGCATTTAGGGAGTTATACGAGGGAGGTACAATATGCAACTATGTGTCACTCTTGGGCTTAAATTTTTCATTCACTATTTCACCTTGCACTTAATATGTAGCACCCAAAAGATGTGACACTATATTAGCCATTATGTTGTAGTCATAGATTTTGAAACTTGATCATTACAATAGTTTAGTTGATAAAGAGAGACCTCATAGCCTCATGTATCTAAGAAGGTAGTAATGGGATAAAAGCAACAAATTCATTGCTTTCATTTAAAAAAATAGATAATTAAAATAAGTGTTGGAAAAGTAGTTTGATTGGAAAACAAAATTAAAAGATAGAAAAATTTATATTTATGACAATGTGGTAGTCAATAAAACTTTGTTATGCAACAAAACAAAGCAGTCTTAAAGTGTATGGAGATTCAAAACAATCAAGATAGATGTATTATAATGGGTTATAGTCACATTCAACCAAAAGACACAACACATAGAAAAAGAAAGAAAAAGATATGATAGCAACAACTAAACATACTTAATAATCCCTCTCCAAACATTCAAAATAAGAAAATGACCATTACAAATAATATTTGCAAAACATTGTAATATTGTGACACTTATCAAGTACTTATTACACTTACACTAGCAAATGTGGTTAGAAAAAATCCCATAAGGAAGAACATGTCACACTTCATCACTAGAAAGTCTTTATAAAGATCCACAACTAGCCAAGGAGACATTTATTTACAAATAGCTACTATAGGACAACTACTTGTAAATTGTGATTTGCAAGATGAGTTGCTCTAGAATGACAACTAACATTTAAGGATTGAAACCTTATATCTTGCTTAGTATTGAAATCACATAAATATGGATAAAATATTGACTGTTTGAAAGAGAAATGAATCGATATTTATAGCACTCAGTTTGGTATGATGAAGCCTTGCAAGAATTCAAATCAAGACTAAATATCAATAATTTTGTGGGTGGAGCAAGTTGAAATCCTATGAAATCCATCAAAATGATGGCCTAGAGGTGGTGTACAAGATTTCTATATTTAAAAATCCAACCACCACATTCATGATGATATAGTGATCTTCATCATCCACCATAGATTTAAAAAATTTATTTGCACCCTTGGGATAAGAATAAGTTTTGAGGTAGAAAAAATTCACTAGTGGTTACAATATCAAATCAAGCATTAATAGTAATTTTGGGTGGGTTTGGGAGTGGGTGGAATGATCAAGAGGCATCCAATAATATTTGTATAAATCTAAATTAATGCAAGACATGACAACAAGATCTGAGAATTTAGTTTGGACCAAATATGAGGAGTGGATGAGGGAATGGACATCTCAAAGTCCAAAGAAACACAACAAAAATGGGGGAAAGAGTGAATGAGACATTTTGAGGAAGTGAAAGGGAATTGTGTAAGAATGATCATCAAGACAAGATTCCCAAATGGAGGGAATGGTATTTGGACATAAAAATGTAGCCCACGTAAGAAAGAATAAGCATCGAAAAGGCCTTAGAGAACTTTACAAAAAAAGGGTGCAAAAGTGGATGGTGGGAATGGATTTGGAACAAGATATTTGAAAGGATTCTAAATATTTATGTGATCTGGGAAATTTTCAAAATGGGAGAAAATGGAAAACTTGTAGGAATGCAAGGAAGGTCTAAGGGTAAGAGGGAATGGGAAATGTCTAAATAGATGTCAAGATTCCATAAGAGACGAAGTAGGAAATTTATAAGGAAATCTTATAGAATTAGATGTCGGATGTGGATGAAGTGGAAAGGGGAGAAATATCTAGACCCACCTTTTAATTTTCTAAGAACAAAGAAGAAAGAGGGAACAAAGGTTTACAAGGAAAGGAATATGCATTGAAGGAGAAAACATGGATCATGGGATCCCCCTTATCATTGTACATTTTGAAATGAGGAGTGTAAAACCTTGTGCAAAGGAATAAAAAGTAATTTCAAATGAGTTAAGGCTAAAAGCAATGTATTTGCAAAAGGGAAAGGGATGGCATTAATTTTATTTTGCATTGAGAATAATTGATATATAATATGTTAAAGATTAGGGTCAATGGGGGGTTGATAGAAGTTAAAATGTGATGGGTTAGAAGAGGAGTGTAGATAGGGGGAATAAGGGTAGACATATTGAGTGGATTTAAAGATGGTTGACTAGGGCCTAAATAAGTGTGTTGAAAGGATGTTGGTGTAATGAAAATATGAGGAAAGGTAGGAGGAAAAATGTGGGAGGGTTTGAGTGAGAAGAATATTTAAGAGATAGCCAATGACATAGGGATTAAGTGTGGGTTAGGAGACAAATAAAGTGAAAGGATATGAGTGTGAATATAATTGTCTATATTTTTTATAATACAACTTTGAAATACATAAACTTACTAATAAACTTTCTTTCCACTCAAAATGAATTATTTGTGTTGAGAAAAAGTAGTATTACCCTCAATCCATAAATATAAGTCCATACCCATGCATATCCATCAATAATCACTTCAATTAAAAACTTTTCAATCCTAGTGTTGGTGATTTTCCCAGAAGAACCAAACAATTCTCTAAAAAGTAGCCAACTCTTATAGTGAAGAATTGCAAGGTTAGTGGCCAACACAACGAGTATAGGATTTTGTGGTCCTTACTCCTTCACCTCAGGCTCTGTAAAACCTAGGATGGTGATCCCAATTGTGTTTTTCGTGAAGTATATTTGATTAGTAACACATTTATACATAGATTGATTCCTATTTACATCAAATAAAATCCTTCTCACTAAAGATTTGGCAGATCTTTGAATGAATGACTATCTATTTGCTAGGAATTGGGAATATTCCTTACCCATACTATCCTTGAAAATATTTTAAATGAATATTGTCTTATCTTAAGTCCAGGGCCAAGTACACTATTTGTTCATTTTATGCAAGATTTTCCAACAAACTGACCAGTGTCTCATCAATTGGAGCAATAGAGTCAAATATGTAAGAATCAATAATATATAAACTACTCAATTTAGAGATAGGTGGACTATTTTCATACTGCTTTTCATTTATGAAAATTCACAATGCCTGAAACACTTACTTCTTATGAATCCTAAGCAATTCCTTACAAATTGTATAATCCTATTCAAGCATTTTAATTAGCTCCTTGAATTAAAGCTGAAAACATAATAATACATTCAAATGGAACATCTGAAGATAAATGATAACACCCTTACTATTTCTCATTCATAACTTGTAAAAAATATACATAGGAGAGTATTTTCTTCCAGACTAATATTTGTTTCGATATCAGTAATTTCTATAAAACTCATTTAAGATTACTACGTAAAAGATTTCATGCCCCTGACAAACCTCTAGCCTATTATCAGTATTCTATTCAAAGTGCTTGAACTTAGCTTTCACCTAAAACCCTATTGAGACTTAAGAATTTGACCTCTGTAATAAGCCCTAATATCCCTTTTTATAGAATAAGGGAGCAACAAGCGTCGGGCTTAATTACATTTACATTTCATTTCATTTGCACCAGAATTTGAGACATCATCAATTAGTTACATGCAATCATTAAGAAAAATGGAAGAGTAAAAGACCACATTCCATATTCCCTGAATGAGGACACGCCAGCTCCTCAAAAGGCAGAGTTTGTTGCAACCGTGTTGAATCCTCATCCTTATTGACCAAACAAGATTCTCCAATAGTAGCTACAGCACAAACTTGTATATTGTCTGGAAACAACATACATGCCGCCAAGGTCATTTAGTCTGGCACTTCTCCTACACACTAGCCCGAAAACTTTCCACATCAACGATAGAAACAAGAAATCACATGAATGCTAAATAGGAGAATCTCGACAAAAGGGGCATGGTTTCATCAAAAAAAAAGATAGGGCACAGTCATCACTCTGATTCATCAACCTCAGAGGATACTCGCCCACGTTTTTCTTGTGGTGGGACTAGAGAAACTGTCTCCACCTCCTTGTCAGAATCCTTTGATGGTACCAGGGAGAGGGGATAATAATCACCCTCTGGATTAGTGTCACCCTCACTGTCTGAAGGGTTATTAGAAACCTCATATGGAGAATTACATCCTCCTGGACAAGCCTTACGGTGCTTACTCTCCTTTTTTGCCTTCTTTTCAGATTCCACCATCCTCTTCTTTTTGTGTTTGACCAACTTTTTTGAAACAATCTGGCCATGTAGATGGAAATTCTCCTTGTCACCATACTTCTTGAATTTCTTGAGTCCCATTCTACCTTTTGGCATATCAAGAGCTCCTTGTGTTTCAATTTCATCCTCAGGAGCATCTTCCTCATACTCAAGCAAACTCAATTCTTCATGCTCTTGAACCTCCATGGCAGACCTACTCATCTTAGACAAGAATATCTACTTCCTGACTCAGGAATAATTAATACTCGCACACTTCTTCATTAACCCACGCCTCACATTCACTACAAACTAAAATATGATGAAGGAGAATAATAAGAAATCTGCATTAAATAGGCAATTTGAAGCATGCAGAATTAATGATCCAAAAACTCCTCGCGCGAGCGAGTTGATAACTTAACAACTTGGTTTTGAATCTAGTCCATTGATTTTAAATCATTTAAAACTTCATCCACGGTGATTTGAGCCTCGTTTTTATGCCTTTAGCAACTTGCTCATAGAAAATAGTGATGTCAGCTCAAGTGTTGTGATTTGCCAATTAGCATGTATTGCCAAACTAATCCGTGCTTTTTTCATTAATATTAGTGAAGTACATAAGACTAGTTTTTCTTAGAGAGAATATTTCCTTGTATACTTCATCGTTCATCAATGATCTTCCCCAATTTTTAGGGTGCAATCTATGATAAAATTATTGATGCGATGAAGTTTAATCCATTATATTATTTTGTTTTAAAACCATATAAACAGTTCTCCAGTCATCTTGCTACTTTCCTTTTTGCTTTATGTGAAGTCCTCAGGATCTACCACGTTGCCCTTTCATTAATAGCCATCGCCTATTGTGGATGAATCTCATCCTTCATCGGCCTTATCAGTGATGTAAACATCCCTACGATGAAATCTCGGCCCTTGGTTCTGTGGCCTATCCTATGATCACATCCATCCTTCCATCATGCATCGCTAATTTGAACTTTGCACCTAGGCTCCTATCAACGACGAGAGATGTAGTGAAGAAATCAAATGTAGACATGTACACCTGCATGAAAATCAATGATACAAAAGACATCGCACATAAGATCTTATCATATTAGCAAAAGAAACCTTTTAGAGAATACCATCACTAATCTCTAATTTGAAATTAAGCTTTGAAATGAATTCGCGATGAGCGATAGAACATAAGGTCGTCGCTCATCGCTAATTCTCCTCATACAGTTTGCAATCAATTAGCGATGAGAGGATTTACATAGTTACAAAGCGTATCCTGTATCGCTAATGTGGAACTTAGCAATTAAAACATATCCGTGATCACGCGATGTCTAGGAATTTCATCATATCCCTCATCGTTGATCCTAAATTCATCATTTTATGACCATTCGCAATGAGCAATAAGAACAAAAATTTGGGGCATTGCTTATCACTATTACAAATTTGAAGGCTCAAAAATAATTAGCGATAAGCGATCCCTTAATAATACAAAGAACATCGCTCATCGCATATTTAATTTAAGAGCTCTGGCAACTATTTGCGATGAGCGATATTAAAGAAACGCCGCTTCATCGCTCGTCGCCAATTAGAAATATGCACTTCTAAAGATATCAGCGATAAGCAATAAAGTAAGATGACCGTTGGGACTTAAGTGGAAACTTTTAAACACGTGCTCATAAGTTTTTTTAATGGAGGGGAACCCTCTAGGATGACATGAGAAAATGTGTTCGAGAACTTCTAAGTCACGAAATGCAAAGGATGTAAAGGCCAAAAGGCCCCCTACTTAACCTTATAAGTAATAGGAAAATCAGACCTAGGCATGAGGGACCGGTCACATGATGATAGTGAATAACATAAAACATAACTTAGGCAACCAGAAACCGAGAATACAAGTCACTGCAATAATACAACAACCAAGGCTTGTAGCACTTATAGACCATTTATGCAAGGTTTTAATCAACATAAAAACCCTAATACAGTGATGAGGACATGACCAAATATCAGAAACAAGGACCCAAGCCAAATTTTCACAAATTTAAGGTGGAACCAAAAATAAATTTTAGGGGTTCCATCAGTGGCTCCTGTTGGGGACACATGCCTCTTGCAGGCATGGTGAGATACCAGAATCTTGAGTGAAGCAGACCAGGCACGAACAAAAACATAAAGAAACAACATATGTTTAAAATTTACACAGTCCAAAAAACCTGGAAAGGGAGATCCAATCTCCACCCAACCTAAAAATTTCCTCAGAGGTGCAAATTGTAATATGCACTCTTCAGTCCAACTAGGCTTTATTTCCTACTTGGTGGCACCAGGCCACAAAAACCTCGAGCTAACTCTTACCTCTATCAAAAACTAGCCTCTTGAAAGAACTGATGCCTTCCATTCACATTTGTCCCTATCATACCACTGCAACAAGTATAGTTCTCTCTTTATAAGCAGAAAAGTGTGAATATCCTTGAGGTCTATCTGATTACAAAAATTGTTATTAGCATTTTTCTCAATTCTTCTAAGTATACCATGGTTGCTAGTGTAACCCTGGTCATTTTTTATTGTATTATCAAACACAAGCTGCAAAATTTCATCATTACATGGCATATATGTGTTAAGTTCACCATAAAAAACATGTGCATACTGAAAGTAACGTTCCTTGCTCTTTACCTCATTTTCATGTTTCATCATAATACCTCCCAACTGAATTGGAAACTGAAAGTATTCATACTCCTCCAAGTAGTTGGCATCTTGACACTCAACCCTGTTTGCAACATCTACACCAAATGTGAAACATTCATAGGCAATGCCCTCAAGGAGCACATCAATGTGTTGCTCTATTTGCATAAGGCCACACTCTAACTCTATTTTAGATGCATCATCAAAATATTCAACAAAAAGTGGATTGTCTCTACACCAATAAGGATCATCATTTCTCATCTCTAGTGAAGATGGAGGCTCATCAAATAAGGGGTTTTCCCTTACATTTATTGTTGACATAAATGCCTCTGCCTCCTCAGTATGAAGGCCAAAATCCTTCATATCATCACTATATTCTGAAACATCACAATCAGTGTCCTCTTCATTGGCATAATCACCATCAGCCCTGAACTCATGGCAACCAATATTATCTCTCATTTTATCCTCTGATTGTTTAGCACACATATCTGAAATTTTTGTCATATCCACATGATCTAAGGTAGCATAGTCAGAAAGCTCTTCAAACTTTATATCATTGTCAACTAGAACTAGTGGCTTCAAATTCTCATCACAATACACAACATGATCATCTGAGAGTGAACTTATGTCATCAACATATTGTATGATAATGTTATCCTCATTTGATGTAAAACTTTCCAACTCTATTCCAAACAAAACCATTGACAAGCAAAATAATAATCAACATGATCTACCTCCTGAGTTGAATATGCATGAATAGGCCCAATGATACCAAGCTCATTGTTGACAAAGCTTTCAACCCTATCAGTATTGTAATCAAGACTACATGGTTCTTGCATGTTGAATGATGAGTAAATTAGCTCATTATTATTCTTATCTTCAAACAAATTACCAAATTCATCTGAACCATAAGAGTACAAATAATCCCTTTTCGTGACCTCGTCATTGTTACAGCTAGTGGTCTTATTACAAGGTGAGATAGGACAAATATCAAAAATCATTTCCATCTCTTTATCAGCACTATGGAATAATACATAAGCTGAAACACTAGGGATGTAAGTGCTTTGATATTTATTTTTAATTTTTGACTTACACCTTTCATCAACATTTGGTATCTTAGGGCAACAAATTCTTGGAGACAGATAAATCCTTTGTATTCCATATTTCAAGTTGTTTTCAATAAATTCATGGCTATCCCATATGCCTGATGCAGGGTTTTTGGATCCTTATCTCTCAACAAATAGCTCATCTCATTTTCAAAAGCTCCGAAATAAACAACCAAACATATTGCATCACTTAGTCCCAAGACATCAGGAATGTCCCTTAATGTTTTAGCAAATCTTCGGTTAAATGTTGGGACTAGCTCATCCTCTTCTTTCTCAATGCTCATAAATTTATTGAGAAAATAACTAATACTGATTCTTTCACCAAACTGTTCCATGAACATTGCTTTGAACTCATCCCAAGAACAAATAGAGAATGTTGGTAAATCAGAGAACCAATCTCTTGACTCTCCTTTTAGAGACTGAACATATAACCTCATAATCACATCCTTATGATCAACTTCAAAATCTTCCATTAAATTGTTGAATTCTTGTAGATGCTTTCTTGTTGATTCATTCTTTGTACCACTAAATTTTGGTAACTTATCTCTGATGTCAAAGGGAATGACATTTGGGTAACCATTAATATCACTGAAATTTATGGCTCTATGTCTTTTAGTGTTGAAATTTATTTTATTACATGACAAGGGCTGATTACAAACCATGGTTGCACCATGCATTGTTACATTTGACAGGGATGCATAGGTTGATGATACTTTTTCTTACAACTCTACAAGACTTTTATATTATGCAATTACATAGGACAACTCAAACTTCTTTTATAATCTGATCTTAAGCTCTTAGAATACAAATTCCTATCTTCAAGTTGCTTAAGATCTTCTAAATAAATTTTGTCAAGAACATTGCATACATCACTTTATAAATAAAGTTGCAATTTAGTAATACATAAGTATGCAAGCCTATCACTACTATTTCCCTTACTTAGTGCTTAACTTCATTGAATAGTGAATCAAATTTTTACAAGATTTATAACTATGGTTTTCAGATACAAATTTATCTTTCTTTTGAAAACCAAAAATTGAGAAATACCTGGATATGTTGCAGCTGCTGCAGATTCTTCCTCTTGACTGAAAATCTTTATAGATTTGAAACGTTCTTCACATTATCAAGTTCTTTGATAGAATTGCCACCTCTTTTCACAGAGGAATAAAATTTAAGTAATATGAAGCTCTTGAAAGATAAATTTCCTTCTAGATCTTTTCCCACAGCAAAGTCACACATAAATCCTTAGAAACTTGCTACAACAAAACCACTTCCAGGTCTGAAAATGTCTCAATATCTAAACCAGATGATCAGATTCACCAAACTCTTGACTCTGAAAGTCTACAACTGGAGATTCAAAGTCATCCCCAGCGGAGTCGCCATTTTTGTTGGTGATTTTTCCAGCAGAACCAAACAATTCTCTAAAAAGTAGCCAACTCTTATAGTGAAGAATTGCAAGGTTAGTGGCCAACACAACAAGTATAGGATTTTTTGGTCCTTACTCCTTCACTTCAGGCTCTGTGAAACCTAGGACGGTGATCCCAATTGTGTTTTCGTGAAGTATATTTGATTAGTAACACATTTATACATAGATTGATTCCTATTTATTGCAAATAAAATCATTCTCACTGAAGATTTGGTGGATCTTCAAATGAATGACTATCTATTTGCTAGGAATTGGGGATACTCCTTACCCATACTATCCTTGAATTTTTTTTAAATGAATATTATCTTATCTTAATTCCAGGGCCAGGTACACTATTTGTTCATTTTATGCAAAATTTTCCAACAAACTGACTAGTGTCTCATCAATTGGAGAATTAGAGTCAAATATGTAAGAATCAATAATATATAAAATACTCAATTTAGAGATAGGAGACTATTTTCATACTGCTTTGCATTTATGAAAACTCACAATGCCTGAAACACTTACTTCTTATGAATCCTAAGCAATTCATTACAAAGTTTATAACCCTATTCAAGCATTTTAATTAACTCCTTGAATTAAAGCTAAAAACATAATAATGCATTCAAATGGAACATCTGAAGATAAATGATAACACCCTTAGTATTTCTCATTCATAACTTGTAAAAAATATACATAGGAGAATATTTGCTTCCAGACTAATATTTGTTTCGATATCAGTAATTTCTATAAAACTCATTTAAGATTACTACATACAGGATTTCATGCCCCTAACAAACCTTTGGCCTATTATGAGTATTCTATTCAAAGTTCTTGAACTTAACTTTCACCTAAAACCCAATTGAGACTTAAGAATTTGACCTCTGTAATAAGCCCTAATATCCCCTTATATAGAATAAGGGAGCAACAAGCGTCAGGCTTAATTACATGTACATTTCATTTCATTTGCACTAGAATTCGAGACATCATCAATTAGTTACATGCAATAATTAAGGAAAATGGAAGAGTAAAAGACCACATTCCATATTCCCTGAATGAGGACAGGCCAACTCCTCAAAAGGCAGAGTTTGTTGCAACCGTGTTGAATTATCATCCTTGTTGACCAAAGAATATTCTCCAATAGAAACTCCAGCACAAACTTGTATATCGTCCGGAAACAACATACATGTCGCCAAGGTCATTTAGTCTGGCACTTCTCCTACACACCAGCCCAAAGACTTTCCCCATCAACACTAGAAACAAGAAATCACATGAATGCTAAATAGGAGAATCTCGACAAAAGGGGAATGGTTTCATCAAAAACAAAAATAGGGTGCAGTCATCACTCGAATTAATCAACCTCAGAGGATACACACCCTCATTTTGCTCGTCGTGGGACTGGAGAAACCGTCACCACGTCCTTGTCAGAATCCTTTAATGGTACTAGGGAGAGGGGATAATAATCACCTTCTGGATCAATGTCACCCTCACTGTCTGAGGGTTATTAGAAACCTCACATGGAGAACTACATCCTCCTGGACAAGCCTTACGGTGCTTACTCTCCTTTTTTTCCTTCTTTTCATATTCCACCATCCTCTTCTTTTTGTGTTTGACCAACTCTTCTGAAACAATCTAGCCCTGTAGATGGTAATTCTCCTTGTCACCATACTTCTTGAATTTCCTTAGTACCATTCTACCTTTTGGCATATTAGGAGCTCCTTGTGTTTCAATTTCATCCTCAGGAGCATCTTCCTTAGACTCAAGCAAACTCAATTCCTCAGGCTCTCGAACTGCCATGGCAGACCTACTCATCTAGGACAAGAATATCTACTTCCTGACTCAAGAATAATTAATATTCACACACTTCTTCATTAACTCATGCCTCACATTCACTGCAGATTGAAATATGATGAAGGAGAATAACAAGCAATCTGCATTAAATAGGCAATTTGAAGAATGTAGAATTAATGATCCAAGAACTCCTTGCGCGAGCGAGTTAATAACTTAACAACTCAGTTTTGAATCTAGGCCATTGATTTTAAAGCATTTAAAACTTCATCCATGGTGATCTGAGCCTCATTTTTATGCCTTTAGGAACTTGCTCATAGAAAACAGTGATGCCAGCTCAAGTGTTGCGATTTTTCAATCAGCATGTATCGCCAAACTAATTCGTGCTTTTTTCATTAATATCGGCGAAGTACATAAGACCATTTTTTCTTAGAGAGAATATTTCCTTGTATACTTCATCATTCATCTTTGATCTTCCCTAATTTTTAGGGTGCAATCTGTGATAAAATTATTGATGCGATGAAGTTTAATCCATTGGATCATTTTGTTTTAAAACCATATCAACGGTTCTCTAGTCATCTTGCTACTTTCCTTTTTTCTTTATGTGAAGTCCTCAAGATCTGCCATGTTTCCCTTTCATTAATAGCCATTGCCTATTGCGGATGAATCTCGTCCTTCATTGGCCTTATCAGCGATGTAAACATTCCTGCGATGATATCTCAGCCCTTGGTTTTGTGGCCTGTCCTTTGATCACATCCATCCTTCCATCGTGCATCAATAATTTGAACTTTGTACCTCCTATCAATGATGGGAGATGTAGTGAAGAAATCAAATGTAGACACGTACACCTGCATGAAAATAAATGATACAAAAGACATCGCACATAAGATCTTATCACATTAGCGAAAGAAACCTTTTAGAGAATACCATCGCTCATTGCTAATTTGAAATGAATTCATGATAAGCGATAGAACATAAGGCTGT
Organism: Sequoia sempervirens; assembly: GCA_007258455.2. NCBI lineage: Eukaryota > Viridiplantae > Streptophyta > Pinopsida > Cupressales > Cupressaceae > Sequoia > Sequoia sempervirens. Next base: position 23,862 of record VDFB02311618.1, read on the forward strand.
CGCTCATCGCTAATTCTCCTCATACAGTTTGCAAGCAATTAGTGATGAGAGGATTTACATAGTTACAAAGTGTATCGTGTATTGCTAATGTGGAACTTAGCAATTAAAACATATCCGTGATCACGTGATGTCTAGGAATTTCATTATATCGCTCATCATTGATCCTAAATTCATCATTTTATGACCATCTGCGATGAGCGATAAGAACAAAAAGTTAGGGCATCGCTTATCGCTATTACAAATTTGAAGGCTAAAAAACCATTAGCGATAAGTGATCCCTCAATAATACAAAGAACATCGCTCATAGCGAATTTAATTTAAGAGCTCTGGCAGCTAATTGCGATGAGCGATATCAAAGAAACATCACTTCATTGCTCGTCACCAATTCTAAATATGCACTACTAAAGAAATCAGTGATGAGCGATAAAAGTAAGATGATCATCAGGACTTAAGTGGAAACTTTTAAACACATGCTCATAAGTTGTTTTAATGGAGGGGAACTCTCTAGGATGACATGTGAAAATGGGTTCGAGAACTTTTAAGTCACAAAATGCAAAGGATGTAAAGGCCAAAAGGCCCCCTACTTAACCTTATAAGTAATAGGAAAATCAAACCTAGGCATGAGGGACCAGTCACATGACGACAGTGAATAACATAAAACATAACATAGGCAACCAGAAATCGAGAATACAAGTCACTGCAATAATAAAACAACCAAGGGTTGTAGCACTTATAGACCATTTATGCAAGGTTTTAATCAAAATAAAAACCCTAATATAGTGATGAGGACATGACCAAATATCATAAATGAGGACCCAAGCCAAAATTTTCACAGATTTAAGGTGGAACCAAAAAAAAATTAGGGGTTCCATCACCTAGCAACTCTTCTACCCTTTCTACTCTCTACAACTGATGACATCCTAATATCGTGACTCGCTCCAAATGATAGGTGTGCAAGGGTCGACAATGATTTCAACCCTTCACAGTCCATTACTACAAACCCTTGAAGCCTTGTTAGAACTTGGAACAATTGAGCACCCTAAGAACTTGAAGCCCTATTATAGAAGATAACCCTAGTATTGTTTCCAATTTGGGACAATCATGCACTCAAAGGGACTGAAGCCTTGTTAGAGAATATAACCCTAATTTAATTTCTAATTTGAGATAATCATACACTGAAAGAGACTGAATCCCTGTTAGAGAAGATAACCCTAATATTTTTTTCCAATTTGGTATAATCATGCACTCGAAGATATTGAAGCCCTATTAGAGAAGATAATCTTGATATTGTTTCCAATTTGGGACATCCACACATTGTAATTGCATGATGCTGAAAATGGAAACCTTGAATTCACAAATGAGAATCAACCTACATTCAACATCATTCCCAATAGAGTTTTTCCAAAATGAAGACAAAATGCAGAAATGAAATTCTAATTCTAAGAAATCAAAGCAAATACATTCAAAGGGAAAGATAACTCCATTGTTTTCCTATCTATAAAGTCTTGTCTTTTCTCTCATATTTTTGCAGCAAAAGCACAAGAGGCTATCTAGAATGGAATTGAGAATTATGAAATTGGAGTTGTGTGTGCTTTTTGGTGAGAAGAAGAGACTTTTATAGATGAATTCTTATGCAGATGATCAAATGAAATATGCAATGGATAAAAATGATTATGAGGACATTTTTATGCATCTACAGTAACAATATTCAGTATCTCTAACTACTTTAAGTGCATTTCAATTAGATTCTCCATTCATAAAACTCTCAATGATTGAAGTTTGGGGAAAATCTCTCCACTGATTAGCAACATTGATATATTATCTAATATGTCAAATACTATGGTTGCAAGGCTATTTTCATTGGTTAAATTACATAAGCCACAAGATTTACATGTAGTGGAGGAAGGATCCATGCTATCACTTACAACCTTTACACTAATGTAATGTGAGGCATTGAAGATGTTCCAAGAGGGTTACTAGAATTTGCAAAGACTACAAAAAAATAAGTGTATATGGTTGCTCAATGGTTCAATAATACTTTATCCAAAAAAACATAAAGATGCAAATCATGATGATGTCTACCTCAAACACTAAAGAATTCATGTTGTGGTGGGAAGAAATGATTGAGAGAAGAGAATACATGTAGTATGGTGAATTTTGGGCAAATGAGGTCTTTGAATTATTATATGAAACTTTTTATTTCCTATTCAACTAACAATCTCTTCTTATTTTAATTATCATTCAAAATATTGAGGAAAAGGGTTATTTCAGCTATATATTCTTGAACCACAATAGAAATTGCAAGGCCTTCTTTATTCCTTTCAAGTTAATGAGGATTCCAATTCTCCAATAACCCGCTCCGCTATATACTCAGCTCCTTGTTTGTGAGTTATATGTTGTCTTTCAAAAAAAGGATATCAAATATAGAATTTGTTGTTGATATAAAAAAATTGGGCACTATTTTCAAATCAAAACTATATTGAATCCTAAACTCAAGTATGATGAAAATTTGATGCAAGCTTGAATTAAAAGCCACAAACTCTATTAAGAGTAGAAATATTATTATTAACATATATGAGAGAGAGAGAGAGAGAGAGAGAGAGACGTCAACAGGGATAGTTCATGCAGGATAGTTTTCAAACAATTGTCAAAACAGGAAAGAAAAATTTAAAACTCATTTTCAACACTTGGCATATTGAGTATTATGTGGAACTATTAAACATTGGCTATATTATTATATGTTGGTGTTGCAATGTAGGAGGCTTGTGATAAAACCTTAATTGCAAGGGTTGGTTGGTAGTGAAATCCATGAATAATAACAATAATAATAGTTGGAAGTCCCTTGCATAGTCAGCTTCTAGTAGCCGTAATTTGTAGGCTTCCTCTTAGATGCACTCTTTCAACTATTACTTATCATAGCTATGGAGAACATTATGCATTACTAAAACATACTTATATTTTCTTTTGTTAGGGGTATTTTAGAACAATTTACAACACTCCTAAGTGACGCAATGTATGATTTGTTAGGAGTAGATGAAAAAACAAGATTTTATTATTTGCAGGGGTGGTTGTAATAGCAAGAGGATGACATAGATTGTTGGATTTTCCTACATTAGTCAATCATTTTTTAATAGAAGCATGAAAACCAAGTAAAGGGTGGACTCAACGGTAGTGACAAACACAAATTTTAGATTTCTTGTAATTTCTTTAGAAAGTGAGATTTATTGAAATAAAGGAAACCATTTTAGATAAACACTAATGCAACAATGGAAAACAACTCAGAATTAAATGATTGGAAAACAATGAACATACACTTACCATTGCTCTTCAATCATATGTTATTCTACTCATATGCTATTCTACTAAGTATTGTCCTTCGATCTTCTACAACTGTCGTGATAGTCAATGTATTGAACTCTATTTATAGACACCCTCGACGGTGATCAAAAAAATGATGAATACAAATGACTACAATAGCCAACAACATTCATTTACACTAATCTTCATAATAAATGACAACCAACAATAAATCGGATCTACTAATCTCGAGACTACATTTACTACAAAGATAGTTGTCCAATCCAAACCAAACTAGGAGTAGTGAATTAGATCGATTAGATTGATATAAATTGCACTGGTAAACTTGTTTCCTATCAAAAACCCACACAAAATATAGCCTAGGCTAATAAGGTCATTTGAGACTTTAGTTGAAGTGCATCCCTAAGATGGGACCGACCCCAAATAACACCTAGGTGCTTGTGAACAAAATAAACAATACATTGGTCCTTGAATGCACATGTGGAAACATTTGATTAGTTTTTTATGATAAGGTTTCACGTCATCTTCACACTTGGCCAATGGGGTTCGGACAGGCACTTAGCTAGTGCAGGCACATGGTAGTAAATTAAAAGTGACCTGCACCTACCCCGACCTTAAGTAACGACTACCTTATGTTATTTATTAATGGCTCAGGAGAATTGTGTTAAAGATCGACGACACGGGGTTGAACAGTTGAGTCAATCTGCACACGGTTTAATACCTGGCAGATAGGTAACATGTCGCCACCTCAAGTCATAGGCTTATAACAAGAAAACATGGGTTAATGTGTGAATTCTTTGGTCAAGGGAGTTGAGTACTTTACTACGAACAACTATTCAAACATTGCCAAGTGTCCTCGAATGATCTAACATTAATTAGGCCCTTATCTATGCGCGTGATTATATTTATAGCCAGGAGGGGTGTCCTAGAAGCCTAGCCTTGTCTTTAATTGCAATCCTTGGATAATCTTTCTCAAATATAAATGATTTATAATAGGCACCTAGGGCAATAAGCATAGGCTCAAATATAGTAAACAAAGATGCACTATATTATAGCAATGATAGGTTATTATGCATTAAACAAAGATGCGTTATATCACAAATATAATAAAGGTTATTATAGCAACAAATAAAATGAATTTAGAAATAGAGAAGTACATATTAAGGTTGTTATGCTTTTCAATTGTTATTATTTTTTATCATTATAATAAAAATAATTAAGAAGCATATAATATTAATTGGGAAGGAATAAAATTATAGGAAAATTGTTAAATATTAGCAGTATGGAATTAATATTTAAAATCTTCAATGATTAGTCATTTTGTATAGTCTTTTATCAATGACCAATCTATTCACTGTGGTTTGAATATTCTTAATGTAGTGACAATTCACTCAAATTGAACCAAACCTTGTTGTGGAGAGTGGAGCCAAGGATGGTCATAGTTAGAGTATTGTTAGCAAGAGCGAAAAATTAAGAGACATCATTACCATGTTTAGCCTCAAGCGCTTAAAGCTACTCTTTTATGTTGGTGATTTGAATAGTGACACCTTTGGGGGTAGTGGTATTCTCTTTAACGATCCTAATAAATGAGCCATTTTCAAGGGAAAAGTAGTAAGGAAATATGAAACTTGAGCTCAATTTGGAAGATGGATTCAACAAACATAACCAAACATTAAAGTCTCCACAAGAACATGAGGGAGAGTTGGCAAAATGATTCATAAACAATGTTAGGATTCATAAATAATTTTAGGATTCATGAATAATATATCAAGGCACAATGATAATAAGGAGTGTTCACTTCCAATTCCAAACACCGATATATTTATTCATACACCAATATCTATAATCCACAAGAAATAGCAAACATATTATACAACATTTATAAATTACACAAGGAATAAAGAATGAGAATGAAAGGGATCAACAATATTATACCAAAGAATATGGGAAGCCACACAAAAATCAAATATTTCTAAAAATTCTATATCATTAAAATTAAAATAAGATCTCAATTCCAGATGATAACCTTTTTTTTGGGAAGGAAAACTTGCATGAAGCTAATATTGTCAAGGTGATATTTAATTCCTATTCTACAACTTTATCGAAAAGAGTTTATGAGCACAAAATGAAAATTTTCTTCTTCAATGTTTCTCCAAGGATTCAATAAAGGATTTTTGGGGTGTTTGATATTCATTGAGGCTCCCTTACTTCCTATTATCTTGGTGTTCCTATGTTTGTTGCTGCATGTAAGGCTACCCTTTGGGACTCAATTATTGATGATTTTTGGGTTTAACTCAACCAATAGAGAGATAAGTGGTTAAGCCTTGTAGGTACTCTTATAATTTATCTCTTCTTGGTTCTCAAATATCCCAAAGACATTCTAGATGTAAAAAATATATGAAGGATTTTATTTCGAAACGTACAAAGGATAGGAAAAAATTCCCTTTAATTGCCTAGGATAAGGTTTGTCTCCCTTTGGCTTGTAGGGGTGTTGGTCTTAGAAAAAAACATTTGAATAATATGTCCCTTGGGGATAAGTTGGATTCAAACATCTATGCTAATAGGGTCTCTTTATGGAGTAGATTCATGTGGAATAAATACATAGATACCGTGGATGACACTTGCAATTTAATTGCTTCTAATCCCTATATGAGATCTCATGTTTGAAAGTTTATCATGAATTATAGGCAAATTATTATAGATCACATCTCTTAGGAAGTGAATGATGGGAGGAAAGATGAGTTTTAGGTAAACTCTTCATATGAACACTATGCTCTCACTAAGATGGAGAATTTTTTAGATATCAAATAATTTTTAATCAAACCTTGGACCTATAAAGTTGAGAACTATGTGAAAGCTTCAATTTTAAATGGCATCACTTTCCTTAGATGGAAATACATTCCTTTAGGTGTAGGTCCTTTGAACCAAGTCACTACCATTTAAACCATTCTCAACTCAACCAAGACTCACCTTAATGATAGTGAGGATGAACTTAGATGGACATGCTCTAAAAGTGGCTCTTATTCAATCAAGATCGGTTATGACTCTCGCTTGAGGGATCTAGAAGATTTTAGGTGAGTAGTGAAATTATGTTGGCATAAGAATTATTTGACCAATAGAGAATTTGCTTATATGACAATTAAAATTAAGGTACTCATTGGTGACATGCTTCAAAAATTTGGTTTCTTAGGCCCTTTTCATCGCCCTCTTTGTCTTCAAGATGATGAAACTAATGATAAATTATTCATTAATCGCTCCTCTCATAAACACTAGGAGTGGTTAATCAACAAGCTGCAAAGAAATTTTTCTCTTCCTGATACCTTGCTTCAACTTTTTAAAGTTATCCAATTAGAAATACTAAATCCCAAATCTTGGGTTTGTGGAAATTAAACCCCTTGTTAATTTGGACTATTTAGAAGGAACACAATCAAATAATTTTTATGGGAATAGAGTGAAGCTAGGAATTAATGATCTAAAAACTTGAACTTGCTATAGATTTGAATTGATAATGTATAGAGTTATGTCTAAATCTAAGTGTAAGTATTCCTTCTCCTCTTAGATAGCCTCTTCCCCTTCCACTAATGGGATTTTCAATCGAACTCATACTTAGGTTAATCACTCCCAATTCAATGGTCCCTACCTAATTTAGGTTTGTGGAAATTAAATTTTGATGGTGCATCTTGGGTACTTTGAGCCCCTCAAGTACATGTTATGTCATACATGATTCTCTGGTAAGGTGTTAAAAGCAATGGCAAGGAACCTTTACCCTAGGACTAATAACAAAGTAGACGATAGAGCTTTACTTGTTTGCCTCTAAATGGCCAAAGCTTCCAAGCTAGATAATTTAATAATTGAAGATGATTCAATGGTAGTTGCCTTTTGTTTAAAAAAATGACACTCTTTAAAGTTGGAAAATCATGAATATATTAAAGGAGGCTTGGGCCATTTTAGATAACATTCCAAATTTCTCCATACATTATTATTTAAGAGAAGGAAATTTCATGACATTTTTATTATTATCTAACATTATCATTAATGAATAACATGTGTTAAAGGTGGTTGACAATATGTTGGGGTGGTTAGAGCTACTAACCTTAATTAGTAACGATTTCTCCCTTATTTATCATTAATTTTTATAGTAGTGACAATAGATTGTGTGATGTGATGATTTCTTGGTATATACTTAGATTTGTTATCACTAGAGTGAACTCTATTTTAGTCTAGGGATGGAATTTTCTGGATCATTCTTTCAAGGTTTTCAGTGGTAGTGTTTGACATATCATAGAGCCCTCCTTATAGCTCCACTCTATTATGAGAAAAATGACTTTCTACGAGGAGACAATAGTTTTGATGCTTAGAAAGGTCTTCTTTTTTCAAGAAAACAAGGTGTTGGAGGCTACAACAAAGATCTTGGGAAATAATTTTATTCAAGTTGCTACTAGAGGTTGGGTAAATTTTTAAATATATTTGATGCTTGTTGAAAATTTGGTACTTCTAACGAGTGACAAGGAGCTTTCCAAGGCCTTGGGCTAGTAATATAATTGAGAATAATTTAGGGCTAACACATATGAGGTGGTTATAAAGTTTTGGTGAATCATCTTACATCTCTTCCCAACATGATCTTTGAATTTCATGGATTAATTCTATCAACTTAGTGAGGATCATTGGAAGGAATTTGATAATGCTCATTTAGAAGTTGGTTGTAACTCAAAAGCTTCTTAGTTCTAGTCGTGGGAGTTCAACCTACAATTTGGGTTTCAATGTTCTCAAGCTCCTTGGACCAAAGAAATACTATCCTTTACAAGAGATTAAATGTTAATAAAGTTGAGAAGGTTGTTATTTTTTTGATATAAGTGGTACACTCTAGTTAAATTAGAGGGTGGGTCTTATGGCTTAGACTGTTATGGTATTTTCTAGCTACCTTAGGTGTTGAGATGGTGTATTTTTATGAGTTTTCTGATATTTTCCTACATCTTATATAATTGGAAAATTTATCATTATTATGATAGTGTGGGAATTTTGTAACTACACTCACTTTGTACATATATATTATTTGTTCACTATTGCTTGTGATTTGATATAAATTCATTTATTTCTATTTTATTTTTAATTTCAATTTAATATTCTCCTTGCATTTATTGTAACTAAAAGTATGACACAGTAACCTTTTATGGTCTTTTTTTTTTTTGATACACAAGATGAGTATTTTATTATTAATATTATCAAAACTACAAACGTCTGCAATGTAGGGATATTAAATTCACATCACCAAAAAATGGCCCCAGAATCACCCAAGCAACAAAATTCTTCCACTAAAAACTAGAATTCATAGAATTCCCATCCTGACCAGAACCACAGTAACCCTGACCAGAGTAAAACATGACAAAACACCATTTTAATGGCTATACTGCTAATAGAGATCCAACCAAACTAACAAAAAACTACACCAACCCCCCATAGACCAAAAATCCTCAACCCGCAGCCCAACTTATAGAAAACCATTAGCTTTTGCAAAGGCCTCAAAATCCTTTGCCCATTCAACGTCACCAACCGCCATCAACCCAAAAAAATTCTTCAAAAAATCTACAGTCACCGCAACAATCATCTGATGCCTCATAAGGCCCAACCCACACAAATCCAGGAGAAATGGATAAATCTTCAAAGTCTCATTTGAGCGGAGCCACTCCAAATCGCAAGGCCTCGGGAAACCCTTGCCTTCATTCACTGCACTAAGAACCTCGTCCACCCCTTCCACTAAATATTCCCTAAACATTCTAACCAGCAACCCCTTTGCTTCTGCCTTGGGAACTTTGTTGTCCAGGATAGATTCCAGGAAACACAAAGAAACATGCAGATTATCCCTCCCATACTCCTTGCTTTCCAAGTGGCTAGAACCCAGAATCATCTTCACGACTGCAATGACCAAGGGATTATAATTAAGCAGAATACACTTCAATATTTGGTCAGTAATCTCCCTCAAGGAAGTTTGTCTCGCCTTCGACCACAACGATATTAGAGTATCTGCCCCAAATCTTGTGAGGCCCTTAACTAAGACCTCAATTACAAAATTTGAGTACTTTGCCATCGACGTCCCTACTCTGTCCACACCCAGTAGAAAGGAAGGAAGAAAGTTCACATTCTCCATTCACACTTGCAAATAAAAACTTAACCAAAAAATGATACAAACCATCAATAAATAAAAACATCATTCACAAGGCCGCCACCATCCTACGCAAATGGTGCACCATCTAGCATGCAAGATGTCCTTGCCATGAGGAGTAAATCCCTCAGGTAGTATTTGCAATCATCACTATACATTGAATTGGGTGTCGTAGCTGTCTTCAGCTATCCACTGTATGGCTGCGAAAAGAATTCCATTAACCATCACTTACCATTATGACCGCCAGCTCAACCTTCCATTCCCTAACGACCTTGCCACTGTGGCATCAAATGCCACCCCCTTCCGTCAACTTGGAGGGGTGCCTACCCTACCTACCACACCTTTTATGGTCTATGTTGATACAAGTGACCATGGACATTTATTTTATTTTCATTAGTCCTTTTTTACTTTTTTTGTACCTTTTTCTTTGTTTTACATTTATATTTGTGTTTTTCCAATGATTTTAGGATGATACAAGCTAACACAAGTTATCTTAACACACTTATTTCATTTTTTTAGAGCTTATAGGTAGCTCTACACAAGCTAGGATTACCTATAGTAATTATTCTACAAGATAGAGCAACACACAACAACTAAAAACCAGAGGAAAAGATGCAAGAAGTTGGTGCATTCAATCATTTATTCACAAATAAAAAATAAAAATAAGAATAAACATCCACATTTTCTAAGAATAGAAAAAGTGGAAAAATAAATCTTATGATACATGCCACAAGATTGACAAACTAATAATGAGAAAATAAATTCCTAATTAAGACTCCCTAATAAAATTACAATATTGTGTGAGTATTAATTCACGCTAACACCCACTCCTAAGTGAAGCTTAGGGAAGCTACACACACAAGCTAAAAGGAAGGATGGGTCCTAACAACAAGGCCTAATTAGATACCTATTTACAAACACAAGATATCTCATATAATAGGAGTACGTGAGAAAAAACCAATGGGATAAAACATCTCTCCAAGAGAGATAAAATAAGTATGTACAAGTGATGAATAATAAACAAAAAGGTCCATAAATACACAATTAATCCCCATATAAGAGAGAACAAATGAAAGAGATTCTAAATCCCCTCCAAGAAGTAGCTCCTAAACTAATGATGAATGCTTGAAGCACAATAAAATCCACTATTTACAAAAAAAAATCTCGAAGTATGCACCAAAAATCCTCAAGTGTGATAGTTGCCTCCCCGGTTGGAAGATGGAAGGAGGAGGTCTCAGAATCCCATCTCTCCATGAGCATTGTCATCATCTTGAGATGTGTCCGAATCTCTGGCATATGTGAAATGAAGTGTAAACCGATGGTTCCTAGGAAAAAACCTTGATCATCTCCAAATCTACTCACCTGTGATAAAATGTTGGGCCTCCTCTCTTGTGACTGTAGAGGATGGAAGGTCTCCTACATGAACAACACACACAATGTTAGATTTGTTAAAAATAATGAAAAATTCTAAGTTTAAAATCCCAAGGAAGCAAGTGCACCACTTTAAACAAGTGTGTTGCACTATCAAACTTGCAATTGCATCGAAATTTATAAGTGTGTCACTAAAAAGCAAGTACATCGCTTTATACAAGTGCACCACACTGGTCCATTTTGTAAGTGCATGGCTAAAACATGGATATGTGCAACACTTTTAAAAGTGTGCCTAGGGTTTAACAACTGTGTCGCTCTGTAATTTTGCAAATGTCTCGCTCTGGTAGAAAGGAAATGTGAAGGGTTTTAAGAAGTGTGTCACACTTTTGCAAGTGCGTCGCTAGGCAACACAAGTGCATCGCCGACCATGATAAGTGCACCACTAAAATAGTGACGCACTTGTTGAAAATTTTTGACCTAAAATTATCCTACCTAAAAAAGTGTGCAAGCAAAAGTTTTTGAGGTACGTATCAGCTGTCCTGTGTGGATTGGCTATTGGAACTCATAGACTCAATCTACGAGGTGTAGGGGAAGCACATGGTCCACCATTGTCTCAGGTGCTCTATAGGGTCTCTCTCCAAATCTCTCAAATTCTCAAACTAAAAGTATGCAAATGAGTCAGAAATGACCTTTAGTCCTTATATATACATGAAAATTAGGGTTTTTGACCTAGTAACATAGTGTAAACCTAGGGTTTTGATCTTGTGTATCCTTTTTTAGCTTGGAAACCGATTTGAATTGCTTTATTAGTGTCCTAGAGCTTATTTTTGTGTCTCTTTGTAGTTGAACCGATCTTATATCCTTGTTGCGATCTCGACCTGAAAATCAAAAATTTTGTTTGATCTCTCGAGGGGGCAATATACCAACATTCATTCTCTTTGTTGGGGCACAATGGGGCATATGGAAAAATCATGAATTTTTAAATTTTTGATCTAAGTAGCAATGTTGATCTGAGAAGCATCAATTATTTGAACCAATGTAGCAAGTACCTCGCTTCAAAGAGGGGAAAAATGTAGACACTTAAAATTATCCTAGTCAATATCACACATTTTATTCAATTTACTAATACCATTTTTATCCCAATTTGACTATTTTTGTCCATTTAATTAAATAATCCTATTTGTTTAATTAAACTCATTATTTTCTTCTATTAATCGGATAATCAACATTATTAGGTTAATTCACTTATATCATGCTAATTTTCATCCTATTTGATTAAATAATGCAAATTATTTAATTAAATCCTTTAAGTCCTTTCACTTGATTAAATAATTTCAATTATTTAATTAAAATCATAAATTCCCCCATCTTGCACAATTAAATAATATCTTAATTATTTAATTGACTAATATCTTTTAATTCCTCCATTTTCTCCCACTTGCAAGAGAATATTCTCAAGAATATTCCTTTAATTCAAATTCAAACATTTCCCTCCAACATGGAAGTATCTTGCACATTCCTCCTAATTTAAAGGATTTGTGTTTGTTGAAATCAATTACAACCCTTGATTAACTTTATCAATCCATGCGATCTTTCAATCTCCTCCATGGATTTGATCCTTGATCCATGTCATTCACTCTCATCCATCTCTATCCCTTGATTAACCAAATTGATCCTAGCCATTGATTCACCTAAAAATCCTATAAATAGCCCTCATTTTATGAGTAATTCATCCACAAGCATTTAGAGAAAATAGACTATAGCCATTTTTATATCCATTTTGAGAGCATTTTACATCCATTTCATCCACTTCTCCATTAAAGCATCACTTAAAAGCTTGCTTCAACTATAGGATTAGGAAAGGACTGGTCATTTCACATCAATGCGACACTAATCCCCAAATGGAATGAGGTTTGAGTGTTAACTAGGTTATCCTTTTATGCATTTCATGTTATTTTGTGTTTTAATGGTTTCCTAGTCGATATTTGAAGAATTTCATTGGGAATATGACTTAGGTTAATTGATTGATTTACATGCTTAATTCAATTATATTTTGCAGAATTAATATTCATGTTCACAGTGACTGTAGAAGCCATTCCCACATCCTAGAGGAATAGGAAACCCAAATCAAAATGTGTGCCTATGAATGTAACTTTGGAATCCTCATTTTGGAAAGAGATGTCTCCTCAAAAATAGGAATTGAATGTCCAATTATAGAAGTAGAACCAAGAGAGGGAAAATATGAATTGAATCTAAAAATATAGATGTAATGATATCACTACCATCAAAGATGTAATGCACATCTTCTAATGAATCCTCCACATCAAAATTGTGAGTCTTCATAAACAAGGATGGAAAGTTAGATAAATAGGAATCCCAATATGGTGGGTTTGGAATACTAAAAAAATTTCTGCTACAAAGAATTATTGGAATCTCTCAAAGAAATAATACTAGACTCTAAAATAGAAATAAGTGATGGAGATGTGATATCAATAGGAGGAGAAGGAGCAACAAGAGAAGTTTATGTATCATCAAATTATTCAATACTTTTAAAATATTTAAGCTCCTCTAATGTATCATTATCAAAAGGTATATAAAATGCATCATTAGTGGGTATGAGGCAATCTACAACATAATCAATGGGGAACTTGAGGATCTGGAAAATCCTCCTTTCATTCCAGTTCGTGGGCATAATAGGAAAAAACACTCTCCCTCGCTGGGAGTTGAGACAAGGAATAGACAAAAGGTCAGATTGTGGGTTTGAGCCATGAGGTAGAGGTCACCCTCCTGCTAACGTTGCTAGGGATAAGGAGAGATGAATGGATATTGCTGATGGTACACAGAGAAATTTGCTAGATATGTGCTCCAAGAGCACGTCCCATAAACTCTTATGAAGATCATTTCTTGGAATATGAGGGGATTAATTCACCCTCACAAGCATGATCTTCTTGCTAATCTAGTAAGAGATCATCGCCTTGATATTGTGTTAATTCAAGAAACTAAAATGGGTTTGGATAAATTATCTAGGTTGAAGAATAAGCTTTTTAAGGATTGTGGGATGCATTGTTCTGATGCGGTGGGTGCTTCGGAAGGGATTGTGACTTTTTGGAATCTTAGGGTGATTCAGGGGGTTGAGGTGTTCAAGGATTGTAATCATGTGGCTACTTCCTTTAACTATTTGTGTGATAAGTTCTCTTGGACTTTGTCTAACATATATGCTCCAAATTATAAGAGTGCCAGAAAAAGGTTGTGGGAGAATCTTGGCTCCTTAAAAGTGATGCACCATGTTGATAACTGGTTGGTTGTGGGGGATTTTAATACTCCTTTGCATGATGTTGACAAGTTGGGTGGTTCACAGATTGTGGATGATAGCAGATATGATCTTATGAATCTTATTAATGATTTTTCTCTTCTTGATTTGGACCTGAAAGGTGCTTCTTTCACTTGGTCGAATCAGTGAGTGGGAGATTCCCTTATCCAGGTCAAGCTTGATCGTGCTCTTATAACCCCTAAGTGGCTGGTTCATTATTCGTATTCGCTCTCTTCTCTAACAAGACTGGGGTCAAATCACTTTCCCTTGGCCTTGTTGGTGGATCTGTTGGGTGGCAAGAAAAATATTTCGTTTAGATTTGAGAAGATGTGGACTTGTCATCCAAATCTCGATAATCTAGTTAATGTTTGGTGGAATATTCATGTGGATGGATCAACTATGTTTTGATTTGCTAAAAAGCTTGCTAATGTTAAGGATAATGTTAGAAAATGGAACTGTACTTCCTTTGGTCATATTTTTTTTGAGAAAGAGGGTGTGTCTAAGGAGCTTCAAGTTGTGCAACAATCTATCCAATTGTCCGGGTATGACCATTCCTTGGTTTTGAAAGAAAATATCCTGCTCTCCAGATTGCATAATATTGTTGCGAAGGAGGAGGAATTATGGAAGCAGCGTTCTAGGATTATGTGGCTGAAAAGTGGGGACAGGAATACTAAGTTTTTCCACCTCTCTACTCTTAAACACAGGGCTTCAAACCAAATCAAAATGATCAATTTCAATAATCAAGTTTTGGAGAAGGATGTTGATTTGCAGTTTGTTGTTTCTTCCTCTTTTCTCAACTGCTTTCAATGGAGGGGGAGCTTGACTTGGCTTGTCAAGAGGATATTATTAGGGATATCCCTCAGCTCTTAGATGATGATATTAATAGGCAGTTGGTTTGCATTCCTTTGGCAGATGAAATTAGAAGTGTTGTTTTCTCTTTTGAAGGAAATAAAGCGTCGGGTCTGGATGGCTTTCCTATGTTCTTTTTTCAGTCCTTTTGGGAAATTATTGCTAAGGATGTTGTTGCAGCTACCAAGGAGTTTTTTAGATCTGGTTCTAGAATGAAGGAATTGAATTCTTCTTTTATTGCTCTTGTGCCTAAGAAACCTAGTGCTTCTTCTTTTGATGAGTTTCGTCCTATTAGCTTATGTAACTTGGTTTATAAGATCTTCTCTAAGGTTCTAGCGGTTAGACTACAAAGAGTTCTGCATCTTATCATTTCACCTCAGTAAAATGGTTTTGTGGATGGTAGGAAAATTTTGGATTCTATTCTTTTTGTTCATGAGAATATTCACTCTCTTACTATTAATAAGCATGTTGGTTTTATTCTGAAGCTTGACTTACTTAAAGCTTATGATAGAGTTGATTGGGGATTTCTTTCTAAGATTTTGGCTTCCTTTGGTTTTTGGGAGAAGTTGATGGCTCTTGTGCTTCATCTTATCTCTACCGCTTGGTTCTTTGTCCTTATCAATGGGTCCCCTTCTCCTCTCTTTGATTGCTCCAGGGATTTGAGGCAAGGGGATCCTATATCTCCTTTTTTCTTCGTTATCCTAGTGGAATCTTTTGGCCGTCACATCGAAAGATTTATTAACACTGGGGATATGTCTGGGTTAGCCCCCTCTTCCAATAATCTTTTCTGCTCCCATCAGCAGTTTGTGGATGATTCTCTTATGCTTGGACAATCATCTATTAAGGAGGCTAAGGTTGCTAAGAATATTTTACAGAAGTATGAGGTTGCTTCGGGGCAGAAGGTTAGCTTACCCAAGAGTGTTATTTTATTTTTTAACACTCTGGTCCATAGATAGAATAGAATTGCTAGAATTCTATAGTGCCAGATTGGGGAACTCCCTGATTCTTATTTGGGTCTTCCCTTGTGCTCTAATGTTCCTGATTCTTTTTGGCAGGGTATGATTGATAAATTTAATTCTAAATTGGTTGGTTGGAAGGGTGCATTGTTGAGCTAGGCCAAGAAAGTTCAGTTGATTAAATATACTTTTCAGAATCTCCATGTTTATGCTCTCAGTATTTTCCATATGCCTAGGAAATTTGTGGATATATTGGAAGGAATTCAAAAAAAATTCCTTTGATCCGGTGTTGAGGATAAGAGAAGAATTCATTTGGTTTCTTGGGATGATGTCTATAGAACCAAAAAGGTTGGAGGTCTTGGAATTCATAAAATCAAAGCGTTTAATATTGCCCTTCTTGGAAAACAGTTGTGGAACCTTATGCTGGCTAAGACTGAATGGGAAAAAATTGCTTGGAGAAAATAGTTACGTGGTGCTAATGGTTTAAGGGGGTTCTTAACTCATGACTTTATCCCCCCTTCTGGCTTTGCTCTTTGGAATTGTATGGTTAAGGCACACAGGCTTGTGGCCAAGGGTCTTTTTTGGAAAATGGGAAATGGTAGAAATATTTTGTTTTGGGAAGATAGTTGGTTTGGCAACAGGCCTCTCAAAGATGAGCCATGGGCTTGGCCTTTTATGGATCTATGTGTGCGGTGGTTTGACAGTTTTGTTGCTGATTATATTGAGGGAGGATATTGGAAGAGGCTGCATGAGGTGGACCTTGGTCTGGAGGATATTTTTAAGGCTTTATCAATGGTTCATATTCCTTCTCTCCCTTCACTTGATAAATTTGTTTGGAAGCATTCTTCTAATGGTAACTTCTCTGTTGCCTTGAATTTTCATTTTAATGAGTCCTTTGTTGGTCATGCTCCTTTTTGGGCCTCTGTTTCGTCATCTAGATTGATTCCTAAGGTTAATGTTTTGTTTTGGACCTTTTTCCAGAACAAGATATTAACAGCTGATAATTTGGTCAAAAGAGGTTTTGTAATGCCTAACATATGCTTTCTTTGTTAAGAGGAAGAAAAAAATGCTTGTCATTTGCTGATTGGTTGTAGATATGTTAGTATGGTGTGGGTCCATGTGCTCTCTTTGGAATCTAATTTGGGTGTTTCCTAGTTCTATTAAATATTTGTGGTCTCAATGGGTTGGCCCCTCGTCCAATCTAGCTCTTCTAATTTTGTGGTCTCTCTCTCTTCCTCACATTGCGTGGGGTGTTTGGCTTGAGCGCAATAACAAAAATTTTAGGAATTCTTCCCTCCCTTCTATCTATGTGGCTTATAAGATATGTGTGACTACTAAAGAAAAATTTCTTTCTAGGATTACCTTTCACAATAGGCCAAAGATTAATCTTATCCCCTATGATATCTCTATTGCACAAAGGTGGAAGCTTCCCTATGATATTTCCCTCCTAGTGACTAAAGGGAAAACCTCTAGGGAAGATGTTGTTTGGAAAGCTCCTCCAGATGGCTGGGTGAAGGTTAACTTTGATGGAGCCGCTAAAGGGAATCTGGGACCTGCAGGTTGTGGGGGAGTGATCATAAATTCTAATGGTAGGCTTGTCTCTATTGTGGCGCTCCCTTTGGGAATCTAGACAAACCACTATGCGGAAGTGGTTGCAGCCTATCATGGTCTTAAGATGGCACAAATTAAAGGCTATAAGAAAGTTTGGCTGGAGGGTGACTCTTTGAATATCATCAATAATTTTAAAAATTGTGCTTCCCCTTCTTGGACTATTGAGTCTTTGATTAGGGACTCCATTGATATTCTTAAATCTTTTGAGGAATATTACATCTCTCATATTTTGAGAGAGGGTAATGATCTAGAGGAAATCTTCACTAATATTGGAGTTAGAGATGTTAGGGAACGGGGTTTGAATGACCCCCTCCCTATAGAGGCAATAACAACTATTAACCATTATTGCCAAATTTAATTAGCTTAAGGATTCATTATGACTAGTGGTGTGCATGTCTTTCTTCATGTGGTCATTGATTATGTGGAAGGATGGTAAGCCTAATTTTAAATGAGCTAATGGTATGGTGGTTGATGGCCATAGGGAACTATACTCTATGGTCTTAATTCTTCCTTGTCTTAATTTTATTCTCACACGGATTCTAGGCACTCTTTGTATTGTCTTCTAGAGTTTTCTTTTCATTACATTCAAATTTCTCAAACCTTTACACTCTGCAATTTCTATTGATATGGGTGGAGATAGAAACTGAGCAGAGCCCTTTTCTTGCAAAGTTGTGAAGAAGAAGACAGAGGTTTGACAGGTGTTGGAGAAAGGAGGGTTAACTTCATACCTAGAGAGACTGCATGGCAATAATCCTCAGGCTATGACTTTATTTGCGGAAGGATGGAATGATAAGGTGTTGAAGCTAGAAGGAACAAAGTTTGATGTCAATGAAGAATTTATAGCAAATATCATGGGTTTGGCCATGGATGGTATGAAGGTTTTTAGAGACAAAAAGGAGTCACAAAATATTATGCAAATCTTCTTCAAGGGGGATGAAGCTAAGGAATTGAAGACTATGAGGAGTGTGGGCTACCAGAGGAGCTCTCTTAAGGTGTTGTAGGGAGATGTTGCCGAAGAGCTCATCCATTTTATTACCTAGGAAGGATGCTTCTCTACGGTAAATGCCTACTACTTCATTTTTCTCAATCATTTATGCCACAAGAAAATGATTTCCTTTCCTTATTATCTCCTGGTGTTGTTGGATTCTGGTCTCAAGGACCATAAGAAAAACCCTAAAAATCATGTTTTGCATGTGGGGATAATCCTTTTAATCTTTGAATATGCAAATTATTTTGAGGTGGCTAAGCCGATTGCTACCTCAAAGGGTAAGCAATCTAAGCCGGCGGAGTATGAGACTGCCTTAGAAGAGGAACTGGCTATTAATGAAAGGGAAGAAAAATAAACTTATTTTGGAAAAGGAATATGATTCTGAGGAGGATGTGGACTTTTTCCTAGACTCACTTGCATCTTTGGAGGTGGGTCCTCAATCCCCTATTGTGGGAAAGACAAAAAAAGGGGAGTCGTGTGCTACCAAGGGTTATGAGACTTGTAGTGATGAGGTGGTTGCTAATTTACTGAGTAGTGGTGTGAAGGAGATGAATGATTTGTATGGTGAGGCTTCTTTTCCCCCCTGAGACCAAGTAGAAGAAGGAGCTAGAGGGGGGAAGTAAAAAGAAACGAGCTCTAAGGATTGCAAGTCAATTACTGGAGAGGGTTTCTCCTCTCACGATCACAGGTGGTCTGGATGTTGATGATTCTCTGAGCGTAAACCCGGACTTGCAGTAGAAAGGTAAAACTGGGGTTGCTAGTGGGTTGATTGCTGTGGATACCCAGGTTGCGGACTTGGAGAGGCTGAAGAAAAGAAAGTTTGTGGCTGAGGAGATTGTGAATTCCATCCGCAAAATCAAAACTCCAGTTGCAATTGGGAAAGGTAGGGAAATCTCTGCAAGTAAGGATAAGGTTAGTTCCTCTGAAGAGGAAGATGTTGCAGGGAAGGGGGTTTTCAATATTGATAGGGAAGATATCTCTGATGTGTTGGGAACTACTAGAGAGGGTTCCATTGTTTTTTTCAAATTGTTCAAATTGTTCAAATGGATTTTTCATGAACTCAATAAGACTAATGTCAAAGTTAGGGGTGTGGTGAGTAAGGTTGAAGAATCCTCTGTCCAAAACCAGATTGATGAATTTTTTGATTCCTTAAATACTGTGGCAGACACTATGGCAGAGGAAACTCTTAAGATGAAATAGAATTTGGAAGGTAGAATCCTCACCCTCGAGGATCAAATGGAGAAAATTTATGCTAGTATGGTCATGGGTGGGGAGGTGTCTAAGTCTGTTGTTAACTTTGATACTATTTGTGCTACTTCTCCTTTTGTTAGTGCCAAGAAGCGTAAGGAAACTGTTCATGCTAAAGAGATTGGTGTTGCGGGTAAGCTGATTGAGGAGGAGGTCACTGTTGACAAGGGTGGGGAAAATAGTAATGTTTTGATTAGTGAGGTGAATACAGATGGTCCTGGTGCCAGAACTAGAAACAAGACTAAGGCTCAAGTTGGGGCTTTCGGTGAAGAACTGCCTAATGTTTTGGATGATGCCTAGAAGGCTGCGGTGACTGACGTGGAGGTGGCTGATATTCTGAATAAGATCTAGGGCTATTGGTTGGGGTCCTCCTTTTTGGCTGACATTTTTTTGATGGTTCGCTATTGATGGGTTGATCTATGCTTAGTGTTGTTTTCTTTAGTTTCAACTACATTCTTTTGTAAAGGGTTTCAGGCCCCTTCAAAACCTATATTTTACCTCTAATAAAAAAAAATCATTTGGGAATGGTGATGCACAATAGTCTCCATACGTTTCTCAAATCTTTATCCAAAGTGTGTGTGGCCACTTAAGGCCTTAAATAACACACACAATGTCATAATTAACATTGGAACAAATTAATCATATGGCATGATCAATATTATTTTCTAATGTTGATTTCCTCCTAGGTGTATTTAGTTCAAGTACAAGTCAATAAAGATAAGGTAAAAGATTAAGCCACCTAAAATATGTCAGGATGCCTATTCACCAAGACTCGTAATTATCCTTATTCAAGAATACCACAAAAGGATGAATATAAAGACCCATGATACTCTCTTCAAATAATAAAATTAGAGATCAAAATTCTAAATTCATATCAATGTTAATAAATAAATCCTACTCATCAAAATGTAAATTTTCTAGGTGCCAAAATGCTTGTTATCACCTAGAATGCATAAAATTGAAAAACTAAATAAAATATACTTGGATTTGATTCTAGAAAAATTACATGGATGGCTAAGAAAATCTCATCAATGGATTTCCAACACCTATTCAACCTTGAAAAATGGAGTTTCAAGGAGAAGTTTATAAGTGTGGAAGCCAAAAATTCAATTTGGACTTTAAACAATAATAACATTCACCAGCAATAAAATCTAGAAAAAAATAGCACCACTAGTAATTTCTTGGAACTAGCTTTCTTACGCCTACAACTTTGCAACTTTTTAACTTCATATGCTCAAGATATGCATAAGAGAAAAAAGTAGGTACTTATAGCAAGATTGGGGCCAAGTGGTGGTTCCTTGGTGGCTAGATGGGCAACGGTTGGGCAAGCAATTGATTCTGTAGCTATTGGAAGAGCTTTGTGGCAATGATGTAGAGTTGGTTCATGATGGTCTTAGAGTTAAGCCCCTTGGGAAAATCATGACTAGGGCCCATGAATTTGATATGACCATTTGCTTATTTTAAATCTCCCACCAAAATTCTTATTACCATTAGGTAAATGCATATACCATTGTGCAAAAATATATATAATTACTAGAAGAATTTGTTGGTAAAAGAAAGTGCCAAATATATTTAAAAATACCAAATAGAAAAAAAAACTTTAAAACCAAATAATGAAACCAAAAACTAGAGCCAAAGAAATGTAATACTTGTATGACTAGTATAGATTAAATGTAAGATTTACAAAATTTAACATATGTCAAAATTCAAACCCCCAAAAATGCCCCAAAATTTCTAATGTTTGATTTTGGAATTTGGATTGGTGATCTTGGGCTTTTGAAACCTTTTAGATGTAATCATGAGGTTCATTTTACACCAAGATGCATTAATTACAACCCCATGGCTAAAA
This sequence comes from Sequoia sempervirens, assembly GCA_007258455.2. NCBI lineage: Eukaryota > Viridiplantae > Streptophyta > Pinopsida > Cupressales > Cupressaceae > Sequoia > Sequoia sempervirens. The sequence goes on from VDFB02311618.1 coordinate 45,522, forward strand.
AATTGGTGTATGTGTAAGTACTAATATGAAAATGCAAATGGAAACAAAGCAATCATGCAAGTTCCTATTTCAAATTATCACAAACCTCTAGATAGAGCTTAACAATGAAAGCAAAACAAGATAATAACATACAAAATTGAATTCAAATGTTACCAAAACCTCCATTGTTGAATGATTTTTTCCTTGAATGATTGGGATGTGGATGCTCCTTGCTTGAATTATCAATCGTTTGACAACATATACTTAGTATAAGTGATAATGGATTTATTTTTGGACTAGAGGATGCTTGAATTTATAGATCTTGAGAATGGGGAATGGATGACCAAGATTTGATTGTGAGATCAAGGGTGGAGAATGATTGAGAGGAATTCCCTATGATCTAGGAGACGATCAAGGGTGGAGATAAAGGTGGTTAGAATGTGAATGGAAAGGATTAACTTACCAAATTTACTAAGTCGTTGTGAGGATGAGGGAAATTAGGGACATGTGCATCTAAGAAGGCTATAACTTTTGGATGTGTTGAGAGAATAATGGGACCATACGCACAAGTGTTCCTAGGTGCCCAATATTATTGAAATGTGTTGAGATAATAATGGGAGCACAAAGACAAGTGTTCTTAGGTCCTTATTATTCTTGGAAAGTGGTGAGGGAATATAGAGTTTATTAAATAATATTATTATTTAATTATTTTAGCCACATGGGTGAGGTGGATAATAGGTGGAAATAGGTAATTATTTATTTATTTATTTGTGAGGAGATGGAAAAGGTGATAAATTAAATAATATGTTTATTTAATTTAAGTGTAAGACTTTAGGTGAAAGGGATATGTCCTAGGTTAGTTAGGACTAGGTGATGGGACATAGGCCTAGGTGAAGGAGTTTGGTCAATTACAAATTAGGTGATAGGTTTAGTGATGATGAATAGAACTAGGGCATATTTTAGGTGTCTACACTCTAATACTAGGTTAGAGCTCATAGGTAGCTCCACAAAAGTTAGGATCATTTACAATAATTCTTCTATGAGAGAGAGCAGCACACAATAGTTGAAAACCAAAGGAAAAGATGCAAAAGCTGAATTTGGTTCATTCATTCATTTATTCACAAATAAAAAATTGTAATAAGATAAACATCCACATTTTCCAAGAATATAAAAGTGGGAAAAATAAATCTTATGATACATGTCACAAGATTTAAAAATGAATAATAAGAAAAAATAATTCATAATCAAGAATTCCTCATAAAATTATGATAATATGTGAATATTAATTTTGCATCAACAATCTTGACAAAAACATAGTTACCTTATATTTTTGGCTCATGAATGGCCTTATTTATTATGATATGATTGCTATTTTCTCTTCCAACCTCATCAATCTTCATCTATTTTTATATAGCTTGCTTGGACTTTTGATTACACCTTATATTGTATGTTTATCCTTTTCATATTTCACTCCTTTGTACATTGATTTTTCCATCAACAATTATTTCTTCACACACCTTCATCCTCAAATATTTATTTATGTCTTTTAAAATTATGACACTTGCCATTCTTGCACACCATATTTCTTGGTTTCTTGATTTAGAGGTGTTCATTTGGATATTATCATATAGGCTATGTATTCTCTCATCTCCCTTGAGAGATAACCAACTATTTTTTGTTATATATTATGTCATGAAATTGCTTCTACACCATTTTATTTTATATGGTATTCCTCACCATTAAACTTACATGTCTTTATTTTACATGGCACTTATCTCATGGGTTCTTGCATGATCACATAACACACCAATATTCTTATATCATTTTTACACAATTACATCTTACAAAATAATTTTTACATGATATTTACATGATAACGTCTTTTTCAATACTATATATCTTGATCTTCCATAATTAAAATGTGGCACATGGTTATCTTACTCATAGTAATAATTATCCTCATAATGGGGGAAATTTAGGGGAACCATTTTGCTTCCACTACATGATCTTTAATAATCACACAATATGAATCACATTTAGGACCAATATGGCCATTACATCTCCTTACTCCTTGAATTAACCCATAATTATGTCATACACTCAATTTTAGGGGTTTTACTATGATTTTTATATCATCACTTAGTTTTGCATGGTTTCATATGTGTGCATATTGTGGGGGACAACTCAATCACAACACCATAATTGAATTATACATGACAACTCCATTCTTGATTTCACATGGCTTCATGCTTTTATATGTCATGTGGAACAACTTGGTAAGAACCTCGTGGTTACCTTGTACATCATGATACCATTTATGTTCAATTTTATAAGGCTTGTTTTTATGTTGTGGGGGATACCTTAGCCACAAACCCACATAATTTACCATACAACATGTTTATTTTTCACATGCTCGTGTCATGTGTATACCTTGTGGGGGACCAAATCAATCACAACTCTATACTATCCCATACATGGTGGTATACACGACAAATGCCATTTTAACGATTATCTAATTTTCACACTCACAATAAAAATGTAGTGTTTATAACCATATTTTTTTATGCAATTAACTTAATTTTCTAGGCACTACTAATGACTTGTGTGTGAAAGTATGCAGGATGCCACTCTATTACAAGGAATCATCCATAGTATGTATCCTAGATCTATGTACTATTTCATTTTACTACATATCTTACTTTGGTATGCATTTTTTATGTAATTTCACATGCACACTAAAGTGGAAATAAAATTTAGGGATAAAAGCGCATACCTTGCCCTTTTACTCATTCATTTTACACCTACTTTTGATACTATTATAAATATTTTAGTGCAGTTCTCAAATTTTCTTGTTTGACACATAAATAGACTTAAATCCTAAAATTTTCACTTAGAGTAGTTTTATCTATGTCCTAGACAAGACTAGTCTAAGTATCTTATCATACTTTCTCTCTTCAAGCAAGCACATTCCTTGGACTAAGTATCATTTCAATCTTGTTCTCTCATTTCAAGTTTTAGATTTTTTACACTTGATGCCAATTTATTTGAAATTTGAATGTTACCCTTCCACTTCGTATGTCAAAACACTTGGAGTTCAACATCCACAACCTTCTATATACATACAATCCTAGATCATCATTATTCACCATAAAGTATCATTAGATAACCAACAAACATTAGAAAAATCCATTATAAAACATTTGCACTAAAGTATTACATTAACACAACATCAATACTTACATCAACATTGATTTCATGAACACTTTGTCACTTGCTCGATGTGGTTTCTATCTTGTAGCACTTAAAAAGAATCTTGACTTGTTATGAGGGAAGTTGACAAATCTTTTGCTTGTATGAAATAGACCTTGTTGTGATTTTCATCACAACCATTTATTTTAGAAACATGCGCTAAAGACATGAGTGCAAGTTGCATTAGTAGAGGATGAATATGTGGTAGATGGACTAAATTGTGTGGTAGAAAAAGATGTCCTTTGACCAAACAACAAACATGACATTCCAATATTAGTATGATCTCTATCTAGATTACATCACATGACCCATACCATATATCCATCACTACCTTCCCTATTTTGATTGTCGATCATGGTAAAATAGTAGAATCTTCATCATTGAAACAACAAGTTGACAAAGAGCTAAGCACTTCTAATTCTTTTCTTATCTTTTTTTCATTTTCTAAATTGATCAATAAATTTGATTTTTGGACCCACATTTCATACAACACTACAAGAATACACTTTGAAAATTTCAACATAAATTTTAGATATAAAAACATGATAACTTAACCACTTGAATTCAACCCAACTCACAAAAATCTAACAACAATTAATATATAATAATAATATGAAAATGAAAAACATTAAAAATAAAATCATTTAAAACACTTATTTTTTAAATAATAATTAAATTATTCTATGATTCCATTAGATAGTCATTGTAATTATTGGTGGTAATGATTCATATTCTAACATTGTCCATTGCAATGTTTAGTTTAAAAAATAATTGCAATTTAATGCATGTTATAAAAATTGCCTAACTTTTTTTAATAAGAGATATTAAAGTGGGTCAAATTCATAGAAACCTTTTAAACACCTTTTCTTATCTTTGTTTGTTTGGCACATGAGAAATGTTTATTAAGTCTTTGAAAGTTGCTTGTTTTAAAGGTTTCATATCAAAATAGTCAACTATTGCTGCTAAGGGTATCTTTTATATCTATTTTATGTCCATTTAACTTTATTTTCTGACTTGCTTCACATGGTTACTTTTCTTTAAAGGGAAAGGACAAAATAAATAGGTAATGTTTTAAGCCATGCTTAGATATATATATATATATATATATATATATATATATAAATAATAGTAGGTAGTTAGGCCAATATTTATAGGTTCAAATATAGTAAACAAAGAAACACTATATTATAGCAATAATAGTTTTTTATGCATTAAACAAAGATGCATTATATCACAAATATAATAAATGTTGTTATAGCAACAAATAAAACGAATTTAGAAATAAAGAAGTACATATTAAAGTTGTTAAATATCATTATTTTTATATAATAAAAATTATAATTAATAATAATTAAGAAGTATATAATATTAGTTGGAAAGGAATAAAAGTATAGGAAAGTTGCTAAATATTGGTAGTATGAAACTATTATTTGAAATCTTTAATGACTAGTCATTTAGTATACTTTTTTACAAATGATCAATCTATTCCTCGTGGTTTGGATATTCTTAATGTAGTGACGGTTCACTCAATTGAATGAAACCTCGTTGTGGAGAGTGGATCCAAGGATGGCCATAGTTAGAGTATTGTTAGCAAGAGTGAAAAATTGAGAGACATCATTACCATGTTTAGCCTCAAGCACTTAAAGCTACTCTTTTATGTTTTGGTGATTTGAATAGTGAGACCTTTAAGGGTAGTGGTATTTTCCTTAATAAGCCTAAAAAATGAGTCATTTGTAAGGACAAAGTAGTAAGGAAATATGAAACTTGAGCTCAATTTGGAAGATGGATTCAACAAACATAACCAAACATTAAAGTATCCACAAGAATGAGAGGAAGAGTTGGTGAAAGGATTCATAAATAATGTTTTAGAGCATACTGATACTAAGGAGTGCTCACTTCCAATTCCAAACATGAAAGAGGAAGAAAATAGAAGCCATGGGTGTTAGGCATGTGAGTAGAACCAAAAATCATGTTTAATAGTCTGACATTTCTTGGAAAATAAACAAGGGTGGGGTATTTAGGAAAGAAGTGGAGGCAGTTACTAATAGGTAGTTTAAAATGGAGGATCTTTCAAGTGATCAATTATGATTTGTCAGTGGCTCTAGATTTCCAACTACAAGAACTAAACTAGAACAAAGAGACAACAAAGACGAAGTAATTCAATTTAACATTTAGTTGGTTAACGATGGGAAAGGGTCAAAGAAGAGTGGTAAATTTTCTCAAAGGAAAGGAGAAGGAAGTTCCAAAGTGTCACCACTAAGCCTTGAAAAAAATCACATGGGATGAGGGTGGAGAGTATTATGATCAAAGATGGGGGAATCTTTTTCTTAAGACATTAACAAAGAAAAAAGATGAACGATTTTTTTGTATTATTATTGCAACACTTATGTGTCTTAGTTGCTTTAATACACTCCAAGATGACACAATAGAAGACAACACACAAGTAGACAACACAAGTACACTACACATGGTGTTACCAACGAAAGACTAAACCATGTCATGGGACGAGGCCATAATAATCATTCAAGAGGATTAAATTTTCTCTATGATAAACATAGTACATTAGCTACTATGTTTTTCTCTCGTCTACACAAGGATGAAAATTAAAGTGATGAAACAATTCATTACACATTCCAAAATACACCTTGGATATTGAGTTTTATAGAAGCCAAGTTGATAATTTTTTTTGGTTTAGCTAGAGGTATGTAATGCCCCGCCGAGTAAACCCCAAAGGACAACAAAACACCGCACATTTTTTTTTTTGTTGTTGTTGAATTGTGAGACATTGTATAAGATGGAAATGTACAATCTTAACATGAAAAGCGATTATGCATTTGCAAAGCTATCTACGTCCTTTGGGGTACATGGAATAGTCATTACAAACATAGAACTTTTATCCAAAAGAAAGCAAAAGAGAAACATAAGGATAACATACATTCAACCATAATTATAAGAGAGATACAATATTTTATTGTGATTCAATTCATAGTTTCATGTTACAATTGTGGAGCATATTTCCACAGATAATAAACATCAAAGATACAATAGAAACATTAAATAGAGCTTCCCTTATATCATGGGGAAGATTACATTGAGTACATAAATGAGGTTTATGGTACCAAAAGGAAGGAAATTCTTCATCCAAGATAAACTCTGGAATTCTGCATTCGCATCTGTCTCACGAACACATCCTGGGAACCCAATGGGTGCATAGCACGTTCCACCCGACCATGTGGACCCGAAGGTCCACCCCCCGTGCTAGGAAATGACAAGAAAGGGTCCACATCCAACAAGATCAAGTAAACAAGACTAACATCAACACTGACATAGAACAATCATCCCATCGTACATCAACAAGCACATTGACAAGTACATCAACAAATACATCAAGTGGTACATCGACAGGTACATCATCATGTACATCAATAAGTACATCAAAAGTACATAAACAAGTACATCAATAAGTACATCAAAAGTACATCGAAAGGTACATCAATAAGTACATCAATAAGTACATCAACACTTCCAGAGGCTACCAAGCAAGGAAGAGTAAACGGATACTGTGGGAGAGTGTCATCGCATGGCCTTACATGGATTATCCAAGCAACCTATCACAAGGTACCGCCTCCATCTATGGTTATCCAGGCAGCCTATCTCAAGGCACCGCTCCATAGGGTGACTCATTTGGAACCACTTACCTTTCGTGAGGACAAGGTAGTGATCTTACCAACCAGGTCTTCTCATCCCATCCTTAGTCTGTGAAAGCACTAACGGTATGGGTGAGGCACATCATTAATCTTGTTTAATGTTTTAGCTACCCAAACCCACTAGTTTATTAATTATATTATCACTTGTTTAGGAAACTCTTCCATGGGTTACCCTAACAGCCCGTTTGTGCGCCGGCCCCCATGAAGAGCCACCCTCCCCAACAGTTCCACAACAAAGCCCACAACCACAAGGGTGTACCAAACATATAAGCCATAAAATGAAAACACATGCGAGGCATGTACCATCTCGCTCATAATCACCACCAAAATGTAAGGAAATCATGGAACAAGGTACACCCAGGAGCTCAATATAAAATCACAATCAATGGAATCCAAAGGTCCATTCACGAGAATATTCAACACACATAAAAGGTTCCCTTCGCCTCTGGAAGTCTAACTACATATCACCCATGGCTATCAAAGGAAGTAACTTAAACATTTGGGTTCCCATCATATCCAAAATATATCTAGACATAAAGTTACCCGAAAAGTGCAATTAAATAAGAGGGAAATATGAACAACAAATAATCACTATTATGCATAAAGAATCAATACCAAAGAGTATACAGATTAACTAAATAACAATCTAACATGTACAAAATAAGCTATAAATATCTTTTCACTTATACGTAAACATAATCCAACCCTACTCAAGATAGTGTAAAGAATCATAAAATGATTAACCATAATGAAGTGCATTTCAGATCATAACGTCCTTAAAGTGAGTAAGCCCTAGAATATGGTATACATTTAATTACTTTTAAACTAAATAACTTTAATTAAAAATTTACTGTCCTCCTTAGCTAATTTAAATTTTTTAATCCCAATCTGAGCACTTTTATAGCAACACGGTCTAATGAAAGAAAATTGTAATTACATTTAACTTTTAATAATTAGAAATTAAACTAATTTTTAAAAGCTAATTCAAATTTTAATTCCAATCTGAGCACTTTTATTGCAACACAATCTAATAAAAGAAAATTGTAAATACATTTAACTTTTAATAATCAGAAATTAAACTAATTTTTAAATGCACGTGAAAACAGATCTAACCTATAATTTTTTGCAACTATTAATTACATCATAAAATAACATTGCTTCAAAATAATTAAATTTTAAAATACAACCTATATAACTATATTTGTTACTTAAAATGGTAAATTTACTTCCAATATAGCATGTTTGTTTATTTATTTACATACATGCAAATCACACAGATCATTAGTAAAAGAATTTTTAACTCATTTAACTTTAACTAAACTTGTAATTAAAAGAAAAACTAATATTAAATGCACTTGTACATAATTCCCGACACTCACTTTTACCATTTATTTACAAGACACACCATTTAATCACCTAGGTTATTTCCTTATTCAACTAAAACATTTATCTATAATAACGTAATTAAGTTTTAATCTATGAGAAATAATACGTTAAATTGTTTTTCCATAAATCCATAAATTTAAAACAAATAATCACATGATTAACTCATATAAAATATGTATATAACTAACTCATAAAATTTATGTAAATACCTTTAAAATCTAATAAAATTATTTACTTATTTGTTTTTCCTTCATATCTTCTTACTCAGTATCCGTTTTATCTGGGGTTAAATTTGAAATGTTAGCAATAATAATACTAGGTAAGTTTTAATTTGAATAAAACATCAAAGTGATAAATAAACCTATTCTATATATAAACCTTCCAATTAAGATTTTGTATTAAGAACATTCATAGATTAACAAACTCGGCTGATTACCCTAATATCATTTATTTATTTTTATGAGACCTAATCATATGGAAATCTACATTTACGTTTTGCTGGCAATAAAAAAAATGTATTTCTTTTTTTCCCAACCGATTTATACCTAACCAATAGAACTAATGTATGACTTTGTATTTCCAATTACTCGTTAAGAGGTTTAATTGTATTTTACTTCTTTAATTCAAAACAGTTCTTTCAACTGGGTTAGGTAAATTTTAAAATGCCTCTTCTGGGCTAATATCTTCTAGATTTCCTAAACAAAATAATGCCTAGGAGAATAAAATAAAATTTATAGACCTCTTGAATCATAAGTAAAATTTAGTTATTAGTTAAAGTTTTCAATCATTTGTTGTATAGTAAATAAATAAATTAGATATTTAATAGAGAATAAAATAAATGGTTTATCTAAATGGAGCAGCCATGAAAAAAAATTGCCAACATTATGAGGAAAGTTATATTTTATATTTTACTATTTTATTTTATTTTTTTGCACATCAAGCTGAAAAGTTGCAGCTGAAATAGGTTACCACCAATAATATCAGGGAGATTAAAATATGATACATCAGTTAGAAGAAAAATCCCAGCGCTACTGGTAAAAGTAATAAAGGGTTTGCAGCCATAAAAAGGAAATCTAAATTAAATGGTGTCTGAAGTGTAAAAGAAAGAAATCTCTTTCACCCACGCTACTGGTAAAAGTAATAAAGGGTTTGCAACCATAAAAAAAAAGAAATCCAAATTAAATGGTGTCCGAAGTGTAAAAGAAAGAAATCTCCCTCCCCTTCTGGTGTTTCTTTAAATTAACTTGCAAGATAACAAAAAAATCAAATCAAATCAAATCAAATAGAAATGCCAGAAAGGATATACATTGACCACATTTTATTCTGAAGTGTTGCTACCGCAATGGTTTGTCAATAAATCAAGGAGGTTATTTAAACTAAATTTCTATGTGTTTAAGTGTTACAGGTGAACAGGTTGTCGGTGGAATAAGAGAGATTGTTTATTTATCCTGGAGTAATCTCCATGAATTTTTAACCTAAACAAGACCAGTTATATTAAATATTGCAAGATCATTTATATTAAATATTGTACAAAGATTGGAGAAATACAGAGATAAATTCATCAAATGCAGCCAAGTCAAAAGTAACAATTTATCTTACAGTGAAAGAAGGAAACCCCGTGAAATCTAGGTAGGGTAAATTTAGTGGTAAAAAAAATATTGCATTAAGAAGTTAAACCTTTAAAGGTTGAAAATATGGAATTCAACAATTAAAACTCAAATTTACTAACCTGGCTTTGACAGTCGTTGCAGAATCTTCTCTTTGTAAAATTTCTCTTCACTCTGTAAAATTTCTCTTGCCTCTCTGTAAAATTTCTCTCCGTCTTTTTTCCTTTTCTCCCCTTTCCTCCAGATAACTTAAGAAAGAAAAAAAATTACAAACCTCGGTACGCAGGATACAGGTGTCTATCAACACCGTCTTCTATTTTACACCCGGCATCTATTATTTATCTCGTTTACACTTGGAGGAATTTAGTAAATCAATAAATCTACCTCTAATCTTGATTGTCGTCATGAAAACAATTTCATTAATTTTCCACTTTAACCAATACCTCATCATACTTAATTAACTCCAATAAATAAAATACAATAAATTCTTTACGAAGGGTGAATTTTCAATTACTTAAATATCTATATATATATACACAATTATTATTTATTATTATTTTGTTCGAACTTTACTTTCGATTGACATTTCATTGTATCCCTTTAAATAGATTAAATTAAATTTACAATTTATCAAATAATTTAAATTTAAACTTTTAAACTTCAAATATTCATTATTTAAAATACAAAATTGTATTGCATTTGCGTTTTAATATAATTATAACCTTAACATTAATTCAATATTTTTAATTATTAAGATTTCCTTAATAATTTAATAATTTAATCTATTGTACTATAATTAAATTCATATTATAAAATTATAAAAAAATAAACCATGAAACTCAAAACAAGGACCAAATGAACATAGCAATGACTATGCCTGATACTAGAAACACATCAATTGCCAATAATGATACACATCCAGACAACATAGTAAACACATCAATATTTACGACTTGAAACGATCAACATAAAACAGTACGATACCATAACAAGACGAAATACTGACAGACGACAGACACAGACATGGACACTTCCTTGTCAAATCCTTAAACCACGTCATAACCATTGGGTATATTGGGCACGCTCAGACCTGACGATGCAGGTGGAGTCGGTGCCTGGTACCTGCAGTCCTGCATAAAAACAAGTGTTGGAACAACATATATATATCTACTATCAAACACATTGTGAGGGAGAATTGCGGTGTGGCAGGGCGCTCACATATGAGCGATGCAACACCGTCCCCCTCACCCAAAAGTCAAACATCAGCACAACATCCTACACATCATGAAATGAGTATTAAACAATTTACGTAGTCACACAATATAGCATAATCAGGAAAGATGGTACCATGCATCATTATATTATCAACATCATAAAACACCATCATGTGTATCCAAGCAAAACACATAAGCTCAAATAGGAAAAACAATCACCCATGTCATCTTGAGTCTGTAACAAACGTAAACAGTATCCACATAGTAACAAAAGGGAACAGTATCATGAGGGGCACTACATCGTATTTTAGCACTATTTTGTAGTGGTTTGTTATGTAGGAGTGTAAGCTAATGAATATTTCTTTACTTTTTAGTACTCAATTAAATCTTTGGAACAATGTCCTAAGTCAAATGATGGTTTGGAAGATATGTATATTTTTCATATGCTAGTGTCATAGGTAGCTTGGTGTATGCAATAATTTGTACTAGACTAGATATTGTCAAGCAAAAAGAGTTCTTAGTAGATCTATGCTTAACTTTCATAGAGAGTTTTGGGATTATGTGAAAGGGTGTTTCGATATTTGTGTGAGATTTTGATTTTTTTTTTGTTTGGTGAGGAGGGATTTTTAATCTGGCCCGTTCTAGGTGAGGTCAATAATGAGGACCTCATCCTCGACATGAACACAATCTCCGGCAAAGAGGGTGAGAGCCTCAAAAGCACATTAGCCTAATAGGGATCTGGAGCACAATCTAGAGAACTAAGTGACTTGGCATGAACACCAACAACATCAATGCTAAGATTCAAATTTGTGAGCACATTACATCAACGAAGACACAAGACCCACGATCACAATAACCCAGGCCGAGGCTCAAATGAATTGATCATAGATGTGCATCACTCCCCTTTGACCTTTTTAATCCCAGGGGTAAGATGTGAACACCCCTGCTGGCTATAAATATAATCATGCGCATACATAAGGGCCTAATTAATGTTAGATCATTCGAGGACACTTGGCAATGTTTGAATAGTTGTTCGTAGTAAAGTACTCAACTCCCTTGACCAAAGAATTCACACATTAACCCATGTTTTCTTGTGACAGAAAACATCATACTGCGGCCGAAATGAATGCAGGGAAAGGGATGTTGTGAGGCAAACGTTTAACCATTTTGACTGTTATAAGCCTATGACTTGAGGTGGCGACATGTTACCTATCTGCCAGGTATTAAACCGTGTGCAGATTGACTCAACTGTTCAACCCCGTGTCGTCGATCTTTAACACAATTCTCCTGAGCCATTAATAAATAACATAAGGTAGTCGTTACTTAAGGTCTAGGTAGGTGCAGGTCGCTTTTAATTTACTACCATGTGCCTGCACTAGCTAAGTGCCTGTCCGAACCCCATTGGCCAAGTGTGAAGATGACGTGAAACCTTATCATAAAAAACTAATCAAATGTTTCCACATGTGCATTCAAGGACCAATGTAGGGTTTATTTTGTTCACAAGCACCTAGGTGTTATTTGGGGTCGGTCCCATCTTAGGGATGCACTTCAACTAAAGTCTCAAATGACCTTATTAGCCTA
>VDFB02311620.1:0-12648 GCA_007258455.2 Sequoia sempervirens
TGTTGGCATTAGAGAAATCTACAAATCAAGTTCAACAAATAGTCTACAAATCCAGTGATAGTGATTCAAAATCAAAAGGGATTAATAATCATCTTGCTACCTCAATGAAGTTGTCATCTATCATTGAAAAGTGTTTGAGAATGTGTGAAATAAAGGAATATTTGCATTTGGCTGTAGACAAGATGAAGAAGGTGGATGAAAAGGTAAGGAAATTCACAGAGCTTGGTTTTCTAGAGGCTTTTGACACAAATGAGTGATTCATTGGAAAGGATGATTTTAGAAAGAAGATGGAGGGTGCAAGGAAGATTGATTTGGACTAGTTTCCTCATAACCTAGATGTGATGAACTATTTGGATTCCATCAAACCACTAATAACCTTGAATGAAAATTGACTAAAGAATTTAAGATAGGTTCCAATTTCAATTATGAAATGTTAAAAAATCTTCAAGTCAAACAACATCAGTTAGAAAAAATGACAATTCCACCACCTGAATAGTGGAAGTTGCTAGAAAAGGTGATATAGTGATTTGATTTTTGATAATTTGAGTTTCCAAGTTCCAACTCAGCTCTATACATAGTTGTCTTTGAGCAAGATTTTGCATTGCCAATGCCTCTATGTATTTATTCATGTGAAAATCAATAAAAAATCTCAAATTCAGTAATGTGTTGATGTTCAATTATCTGTATTATTTATTTTATCATTCAAGAAGAAAAAATATGGTAGTGGCTTCAACTACTAGATACACATTAAACAATTGTTGATGTTCATTGTTGTATATGCTACTAATACTATTGTTAATATGTTATTAAGCATTGAGTTGAGTGATGAATCACTGAGTACATGTTTAAGTTTTATCACAATTAAGAAATTATTAATAATATGTTAATTTAGCCATACAAACCTATGATTCCATTAGAGCATTTTAATTAATTCTTTGAATTTAATTTTAAAGTAGATACAAAATCATACATTCAACCAAAATGATTGAAGACCAATAGAAGGTTCCTCGATCATTTTCTTAATAATTCATATGAAAAAATACAAGAGGAGAGAATCTGTTCCAGAATATGCATTTTCTCATTCAAATGCCTTCACTACTGTAAAACCATTATGCCTATGGCTATTATAGACTTGAATTCATACCTAAGACTCAACACTAACTCTATTTCTTTTTGCTTGAATTACAAAATTCTCTTACATGAGTTCAAAAGCTCTTCCAACCAAAGACCTGTGCAATTGGCCTTGAATTCCATTTTATAAGAACAAGGGAGAAAACAAGTTTCGAGCCAAAACACATTTGGGTACATTTACATTTGACATACATTTGAATTTCAATTTCAAAACATCCCCAAAGGCAATTACATTTGCATTTGCATTTATTGGTGAAGATTCTCTCACCTTCCAAAAGGCTCCTTTAGTCAATGTAAAGTAATCTTTTCCATGAGCAAACATTGTAGTCCACATGCTTTAAAAACTTGTAGAAGAAAAGCATAAAGTGAAAGAGAGAATAAACCAAAGTAATTCCACATTTGCAGTCCTTGTCACCACATTTGAAACTAAGAAAGTGCAATATTTGAACGTTGATATATCCAAGGCCTAATCTATATTCATTCTAGGCCATGTATTGCACTTCCTTGCTGAACTTTGTTATTGCAGACCACTAACCAAAATTGATGTCACCCACTCCCACTTGCAGCAATTTATATGTCCAATATGTCAATATAGTTGGACTTCCATAATGCAAACTCCTCCTATGTAGGCCAGTCAAATCCCATGATACGGTCTGCCATTTTTTTGTATGGGCTATACCTAACCACCACCTGATTTGCCTCCTTATCAAAATATTCAAGGAAAGTCGTTGTATGCATGAGCCTATCCATATTGTTCCTCAACATAACCAAATCCATTTCATCAAATATTTTTTTGGCCTGGGAAGTTATTGCTTGACCTCCCTGGTCTTTCCACTCTTGCAGGGACTTAACTTCACCCTTATCATTTATAATTTTTGGAAGAAGACCAACATTCCAATCATCAAACTTAACCAATTCTCTAATATTCACCTCTAAAGACTCAATGGCAATCAACCCTTGAGAACTAGTTGTATCTGTTAGAAACATTAGGGTTGCAAGTATTTTTGGAGGCTTATATGCATCATGAGATGATGTAACAACCATATCCCTCAGCATTTGAGCCCTTGGAATCCATTTATCCATTAAAGCAATAGAAATTTCTTTATCTCTATCAAGGTTCTTAATGGCATCAAACATTAAAGCATAATTGGCATGAATACTAATTAATCTTTTCTCTACCCCCTTATTCAAGTGCTCAAGCACTATTGTCACAATCTTCATAATATTCAAATGAACAAGATCATCCATCCTATCTTCATAAGTCTTGAGCTTTTCCATCAGCTCCTCCTTGGTAACTTCCTCAAATTGAGGGGCATCTGATGATTCAGGAGCTAATTGTGTCATTTGTACATCTTCAAATTCAATGGGGGTAATCTCCTCATGGTTTTGAGGAGGTGAAAGAATTGGAGAAGGAGGAGGCAAGATTGCAGCATGTGAGGTACTAGGCTGCAATGCTTGGAATTGTTGTGTCTACAAAGCCATTTGAGTTTGTATTTGAATGGTCTTTTGTTGGCTTAAGTTGTACTCAACAATCACCTCATTATATTTGGTTCTAAATCTATCCTTTTCCTCTGTTAATGACTCAACTATGGATTTGGTAAATTGTGCCACATTAACATTCTTGGTTGTTTCCTCTAAGGCAGTTGTATCTGAAACTCTTTTTATGATTAAGCCTCCTCTTACTTACACCTAGGGAGTGTTATGCAACATCAGGTTTTTAGTGGTTGGGGCTAAAGCCCAAATAGCAAGAGTGTCCCACTGTTGACTAAAAGCTAACCCTTGTAAATCCAATGTGACTTCTTCTTCCCTCTTAAAAATGGGGGCATCTTGTCTTCTCACAATGTTAAAAGCAATTGATGATGCCAGGTCCCATTCTAGGAGTAATAACACTCCACTCTTTCTCACCAATTCCCTGCCCTTTTCTACAGAAATGTTCAAATACTTGACCCTCATTTCATCTTGGACCTCGGCTTCAACAACCTCTTGGGTCATCTTGGGGCTCTCACTTCTCCTTGTTTGCACCAATGTTACATACTCATCCTTCATTGATCTCCATACATATTCCTTGAAAGCTTGTGTCTTGAAAAATTGATCATCTTCCATAAAGCTTTCACAGGCTTGTAATCTGACATCCTTAGAGTTATTTATTCCACTTAGGTTAGCTTTGCTCAACCTAAGGATCATAGTCTGTGATATTATTTCCCCTTGAGGAGATGACATCCCCTACATTATTTCCTCACCAATTATAGTAATTTCATCATCTGACTCCTCTATAGGATAGTCAACCAGACCAGAAGCTTCAACCTTTTGCTTCTTTATTGATGGGCATGGCTCCCTTGGAGGGGATAATTCTCTAATTGGAGAATCCAATTCAATTATTTCAGGGGGCAGTTTAATGTTGCGGTGACAATGGAATTGGAGATAGTTGCTACTGTGGTGAATGCACTTTTGACTCCCTAGATTGTGTAGGAGTAGCAACTATTTGTTGCTTCCTTATTTTTCCTTTCCTCCTTATATATATGTTCACCTTCTTGGAAGTTTGCACAAATGACTCTCCCTTCATCATAGGGACCTTCCCTTAATCTTGCCACTACTTTGTCAAAATTTTGTATCACAACTTCAATCTTTAAAATTGGGTCACTAATATCTGGAAAAGCTTTAAAATCAGGCTTCTTAACCTTAATTTATCTTTCCAATTTTAAAAAAACACCCTACTTCTTTATTCTGTCAATTTGGACATCAAGATCAAAAATATTTCTAATTAGGTCATCAGGCATAGTCTGGGTGTGAACATAATGGCCTCCCATATTTCTCTTCATTAACCAAACTATGAATCCCTCAAGGCCATATGTCATGTATGCTTGAATATTCATATTGTAATGACTGAGATAGTGCTCCATTGATATTTCTCCATCCATATGTAATCATGAAAAAATAAGAAAACACAGTGTATGTAGGGAAGAAAGTTCCCTTTCACTTCTCATCTAGGAAGAAATCATTTACATTCCCTAGCTGCCACATCACCTGCAAAAACCCAATCCTCAAAGGCACTTTCTTGGGGAGTATGTGGGGTGTCAATTGTGTGCCAAATACCCTTAGAATTGTACAATTGTTATAAGGGATTACATCCCCCCAGTTGTGAGCAATATTCAAATCAAGCCTCCTTTCAGTTGGCCTCAAAAAATCATGTAATTCCTTGGGGATCCTAGGTACATCCACCATTAGAGCCCATCTCAATTTGGTGGAAAAAATATTTGTAGCAATCACATAGTCGGTCTTTTGTTCATTCCTATCCAATATAGGGGTCCATGACTACATCGACATCTCAATACCATCTACAACCCTTTTAAGTTCCATCTCCCAACCAAAATAGTATGCACCTTTAAAAAGAAACATATGCATAAAGATTGAAAACCACCAAAATCTAACACCAATTTTCCCACTCTTCAAGGCCACCAATCCTTTGTGAATTTCCTCTACTATATAGGTGGAAAAATCATATAAGGTATTTATGTTAATATTTTAGATACTTGCAGCCATGTACATATGAGCCATTGGCATGCTAGAGTTAGGATCAAACCCTAGTATTTGGCAGAGGGAGTAAAAGGTCTTCTGAAAATATGGTTGGAAATACTTAATAGGGAGGGGCTCAACATCAGAGGGTCCCAAAGTAATATTTCTTTTGTTGATTCCCTTCCCTACTGATATCATAAAATTGGTCAACACCAACACCCTAAAGTTGTGTTTTACCCTTTTGTATTCCTCCCTCAACATCTGCTCATCAATCTTAACCATGTCACTGCTCCAAGTGTTCAACTTGAACACATATGTGACTTCTTCCTTATTAACCCATACCATATTATGTTCATCATGAGCTCTAACAACCCTAACCAAAGGGTCATAGTTTGCAACAATTGCTTTGAGAAGATCAACATCTATGAACATGTTGGGTACAACTAGCTTACCCATGTCCAACCTCCAAGGGTTGTAGAAAAGGATACCAGCATTCCTATTTCCAAACCATCCTTGGAAAAGACTCCATCCAGAGATGGAGTTTGGTAGGGAAATGTCTTTAATTGTACAATAATAATCAATGGTGCCAAATCTAGTTATAGGGCCAAAGTACATATGTTGTCCCTTTGATTTATCAGAGGTTGAAGATACCAATTGTTCAACTAAGTCCTATGACAGAGGTCTTTTAGTGGGCTTCGACTTAGAAGATTGGTCTTTTGACATAGATTCTTTGACTTTTGGTGCCATAATAACAGAGTTTGTGCAAACTAGGGTTTACTACTTAGCAAATTGCAAGCTTACAACTAGGGTATAGGTTGATGCAAGGAAATAACAAGACTAAACAGGCTAATCATTTGAATTGAACGTAAAATCTTAAAAGAAATGCAACGAAACTAGAAACCCTCATGAAATAATGATAGAACGAACACTTACAACAAATTTTAAACAACTGAGAAGCACTAAGCAGGATATCAATTCTACTTACTAGTTTTGTGGACGCTTGAAAACCCTAATTCTTATCATCGAAACAAGCTTGGAAATTTCACTGAGAACTCCTTAGACGTGTTAAATGCTTTAAAAGTTTGCAATTATACTTTAAAGAAAATTTTATGGCTTTAAAACATACCAATTGGAAATTTGGTAGCTTTGCGTCATATCTGCCATTATGGTTCACTCGCGTGAACCAGAATGGCTGATACGATTCATTTGCCCTCAATCTTGAACTTTGAATTTTAACTGTCGATCTCACAGTGAGATGGCCCAACAGATGACTCAAATTCAATTGAATAATTTTGAAAATATGACTACAAATCATTGTCACCATTGAACAACTAGAAAACACCATGTGGATTTATCTCTGTGTCACTTCGCGGGCTCCACCATCTCCACAAGCGTTGAAACTATCTATGTGCCAACCTCCCTACTTCCCCTCTAGGTTTAAAGTGTGTGCATCTTACGACAGTGGGGAGGAGGGGAATGGCTGAGATTTATTTTTCAGAAACCATAGTAGCCATTGATTTGAACACCTTTAGTCATTGATTCCTTCGAGTAGTGGTAGGACCTACCAAAAGGGTCTCCAGGTGTTGCCTGCCTGCTATACCACTAGCTCCTTAATTTTATTAATTTAATCCCGCGGGATGGAGGGGAACCAATAGAAAGTAGTCAATGGGACCCGCCAAGCATAACAAAGGATTTTAATAAGCACATGCACTTATTACAAGACTTAAAAGGGGCTGCCTACCTAGGTTTATAACATGAATGATATTGAGTGAATATTAAAACCCAAACTTAGGGAAAGAACAAGAATTAAATAATTTTATGACCCACATAAGACAAGGCAAGATTTATAAGGATTCTACAGGTAGCAATCGGGAACACTAGGCTCAAGGGGTCGGTGAGTAAATGAACACAAAGGCATAAGATATGGCTTAAGAGACCGGGAATGGGTAAAACCTGGTCAACTTTGAATTAGATTATTATAATGTAGGTAAAAGGAAAATACACTATAATATCTTTAATTTTGAATATAATATCGACCTATCTTGCTCTCCAGTATTGTATTCACTATCATTTGACTCAAAATAATCAACAGTTATTTATAAGTTATGGATGTTGAACTACTAGCTTTTGTTCAAGGAATGGATTAATATTCATTTTAGTTATTTATCAAAGATTGTGTGAATGGGAATGCAATAGGAATTTATAAGTAGTGTGATAAGTGTTGTTCTTTAAAAATGATGTAGAATCACATACCAAATTCAATTCCATGGAATATAATATAAAATATAAAATATACTAATTTCATGGAATACAATATAAAATATCATCAACTATAGTTTGGAATATGATTCATGAAGTGCAATAAAAAATAAAATATCATGAAGTGCAATGATTCACAATTTCATGGAATACAATATCATCAACTATAGTTTGGAACAATGGAAACTAATTCATGAAGTGTAGTATAAATACCTAAAAGCTACTAATTACTTCCATTTCCCAAATGGAGTCAGGGTCCTGAAACTAACGTTCATCTTGAGATAAAGTAAAAGAGTCATCTGGATTCTGAGTTTTCCCTTCATCTTCTTCGGCTTGTGTCTCAAATTCAACATTCATTGTGTCACTATCATTTGTCCCACTGCCACTGCTAGTGCCACCAGTACCAGCATTTGGAATTGGAGTGTTGCACAACTCGATCCCTCTTCTTTTGCATTTGGACCTCCAAATTGTGAGTGCCCTTTCAAAAGGAACATTTTTGACATTATACGCAGTTCCTTTCATCCTCAAGCAATTTTCCAAATTCTTGTCTAGTTTGTTTCTTAACTTTGATTTCAAAAATACCATTGAACTGAAAAATATCTCATCCTCCATTGACCCCAATATCATTGTTTGACATAAATCAACAAGTTTAAAATATTCTGATATCGAACCACACAATATTTCACGCTGACCTAAGTTTGTCCAAGCCTTTGTTATTGATCCTAGTTCAAAGGCCTTCTCCATGCCCATGGAATCATACTGGTCCCTAATAGTTATTGAGAAATTATTACATTGTTGTCTAAGCTTATCTTCACTTAAAATCCCTTCTATTGTCTGCTCTTTGTATGTTACACTTTTCAAAAATTATTTGATCAAGATATTTACTTTATCATGAAAATATTTTGGGTTATCTTGGTTTAACCAAAATTGAGGATACACAATACCCATGGCTTCAAGTATTTCATGTTGAGGGAATCTTTCACGAATCTCTGAGGAAAGAGATTTTGTAATTTCCTTCAAATTATCACTAACAGATTTAACAATGCCATTAAAATATTCCTCGTTAATAGGTACTTCTCTACTAGAGCACCTGGTTGTCTTACAATGGTACATTGGTATCTCATACATAGATACATAAGTGCTCGCTTGCATTAAACTGTAAATAATTATCAAGATTATTCAAATCAGTAATTTTCTGCCACATGAAATAATTTGGGCTTTCTTGTGTTAGATCTAGATATAGATGATCGAGGGTCAAGCATGTATGTTTACATATTTTGGAATGTACATAATATACATAGTTATTCCTTGGGTTTCTTCACAAGATTGTTCATTTCATCTAGCATGGGGAGAAGACTAGCTAAAGTCAAGAGTGTCTCTATATCGCTTAACCTATGTAAGAGATCAAGAGCTTTGTCTACTGTGTTGTGATGCTTGTACATTACTCCAATCAAGGATTGATATTCTGAAAGAACTCATTATGTTGGTCCATGCAGAGAGATCCAATTGGTATTGACATCCTTGAGAAGCTTGCTTCCTACTGTTATTTCCTCAGCAAAATTTTGAAATTTTGTGAAACGTTTGGGACTTCAGCAGAAGTGTGTGTAGAGCTCACGGACTAGGTTTTCAACTTTTGATACTGTAGGAAAATTACTTACAATTTTGAAAGCTAAATTCATTCTATGGGCCATGCAGTAAATTCCAAGCATGTATGGTGGACAAGTAGTTTGTAACTTTGTGCAAACACCGCTCCTTTGACCTTGCATCACTGCAACTCCTACACACACCAACTTTTTAGCAATTGTCAACTCATCCATACCTGAAATTTCATTCAAAGATTTCTTGACTAGTTCAAATAGATTTTGCAATGTTGAATCATCCTTCATTTTATGAACACAGAGAAGATGAGCTTGATAGAATTTTTGTTTTATAGTATATAAATGCATACAGACCCAAGAAGTATTTTCTACCATAGTAACTTCATCTAAAGATAATGCAATGAAGTTTGAATCTTTTACTTTCTCCTTTAAATATTTCTTTTCCACTATAGCAAGACTATTTTCCCATTCCCATCCAATGTTTACTGACCAATGTGAGCCAGGAAAGTGAGGAACACCCAAGAAAGATAATAAATTACAATATTTTGGGTAGTATGTCATAGGACACCCTTCGGACAAAATATGAAAAACAACATTCATCTGAATAGTTTTTGACAAATTTGCTCCTTTCATTTCTTTTCACAATTGAGCCTCAAGTGTACCTTGACATGCAGCAAGCTTCGAAATTCTTTTCTTATTCTTTTCATATTTCGTGGCATACTTAACATGAAGGAATTCTTCCTTTGATTTCCATCATACGACTGATTGTTCCTTTCTGTCTATGATTTGTTTTTCATAAACTTTACTGATATGCTTTTCTATAGTGTCAAGCTTTAGTTGCAACTTCTTGTCTCTTTTACATTTCCAACTACAAATTGTACACATGCATTTTGTTGTGGTTTCAACATTGTTTTCTTTCCCCACTAGTACAATGAATGGGTACTTTGACAACCAAGCAAATTGAAAATTCCTTGTCATTTCCCACTCGTGCCCCACTTTTGATTTTCCTTTTCTTTTCTTGCTACCAACATCATCCTAATCCAAGTCGATTATCTCATTCTGGCTCGCCAGGGTATCCCTTGGAACATCTTCTGTGGTATTTCCATCCTCATTTGATACATTTAACTGAATGACAATCTCACCTTGACCTTCTAGTGGCGGTGAGGTATAATGAATGCCTTCTTCATTAATATTTGGTGGAAGAGTTGATGATGTAGCTCCATCTTGATCTGATGGATTAGAAGCATTTCCAATTCCAAAGTAAGACTGTATGGTGCCTCTACATTTTGGGAATTTTGATGGCCTCCCAGTCCCTTCACCACCTTGAGGAGTCTTACCCTTGCTACTTGACATATTGATCTCTCACTTCAAATTAAAGCTGGAAAAAAAATCTTGTTTAAGAAGGACAGAGAATATAGATCCCATTCCCTACTCAATATCATCTTTAAGATTGAAGCAAGAATGGAAAAGAGATGAAGAAATCTTATAACACTATGAAGAAATGATCACCCATTTTTGTTGACTTCTGAATCGAGAACTGAACAAAATGTGTAAGAATAAATGACAGTTTCGATTGTATTTATATCAATCCATATTTGGCGAATTCCACAAGATTTTTAAATGGTATATTTAAAATTTGGCGAATCTTGCATGCTTATACAATGATACATTGTAATTTTCAAGGCGATTATGAACCTACGATTAGCATGGAGGTGTCACGACAATTGGCGAAATGTGTCCTAAAACATAA
This sequence comes from Sequoia sempervirens, assembly GCA_007258455.2. Taxonomy (NCBI): domain Eukaryota; kingdom Viridiplantae; phylum Streptophyta; class Pinopsida; order Cupressales; family Cupressaceae; genus Sequoia; species Sequoia sempervirens. Next base: position 10,252 of record VDFB02311620.1, read on the forward strand.
TTATTTTTTAATGTTATTGGTGAAATAGGTCCTCATAAGCAACTATTTATAAATTTCAATTGGTGAAATGGATATTCACAAGAAACTATTTGTAAATTTTAATTGGCGAAATGGGTCCTGATACAATGTTGTTTTAATAGTATTGGCGAACATGTAGGTGTTTTATTACATGCTTTTGGGATTCTAGGTGAAAATATTAATCGATCCATTTGAAACGTGTAGTTTGTTATGGTGAATTATTTGCTTAAATATGCCTCATAAAAAAATCATTGGCAAATGGACTTGCATTGGACCGATGATTCATAAAATCCGAGTGATTTGGACACCCTGTTGGGTGCGATTAATTAGCCAATTTTGACTTGGATGATTTCTAAAATTTGCTAATTGGAAAAGATTCGCTACTAAAGTTTTCCCTGGTGTCATCAAGGAGGTACCGGAATGAAACCTGAGCATACCGGAAGAACAACATATGTGGATGAGGAACATGTTGGGTCCCCTAATTTAGTTGGGAAGCCAAATGAAGGCGAATCGTTGGTGATGAGAAGAGCTTTAATGCATGAAGAATTAACTGAGGAACCACTACAAAGGAAAAGTCTATTTAGAACCAAATGTAAGTCTGAAGGAAAGGTATGTAAAGTTATCATTAATAGTGGTAGTATTGATAATCTAGTTTTAGAGGAGATGGTAACCAAATTGAATTTGAAGAGATTGAAACATCCAAACCCTTATATGATAGCATGGATTCAATATGAGCATAAGATATTGATGAATGAACAATGGTTGGTGAAATTTCACATTGGATCATATAGGGATGAAGTATTGTGTGATATTATGCCCATGGATGCATGTAACTTACTATTAGGAAGACCATGGAGAAAGAAATTCATGATGGAAGAAGAAATACTTATACTATGACATCAAATGGAAAGAGAATCAAGTTGATACCTTTGGAGGAAGAGGAGAAGAATGAATTTTGTGGCACTAAAAAACTATGTTTGGTGGATGGAAGGAAATTTCTTGATGGATTGAGGCATGAGAACATGTGTTTTACATTGATTCCAAAGAAAAGTGGGAGTTCGAAGACAACAAATAGTAAAGATCTACCACAGAAATAAGTCGCAAAATTGTTGACAGAGTATGAAGACATCATGTCAGAGAATGTACCAGATGGCTTACCGCCAATCCGGATTATTAGTCATCATATAGATCTTATACCAAGAGCTATTTTTCCAAACAAAGAAGCACATAGAATGACACTGGCAGAGAATGCAGAGTTGAACTGGAAAATACAAGAGTTGTTGAGGAAAGGATTGGTCGGAGAAATTTTGAGCCTATGTGCAGTACCTATTGTACTTGCACCTAAGAAAGATAGAGAGTGGAGAATGTGTACCAATTCAAGAGCAATCAATAATATCACTATCAAGTATAGATTTCCATTTCCAAGAATGGATGACATTATGGACTGTTTGAGTGGAGAAAGGTATTTTACAAAGATTGATCTCAAGAGTGAATATCATCAGATCATAATCAGAGAAGGAGATGAATGGAAGATTGCACTTAATACTAATGAAGGATTGTATGAGTAGTTAGTGATTCCTTTTGGATTGACCAATGCATCGAGCACTTTCATGATGTTGATAAATGAGGTATTGAAGAAATTTTTGGGTAAGTTTTTCATTGTTTACTTGGATGATATTTTGATTTTTAGTAAGACTAGAGAAGAAAATTTGTTGCACATCTAGAAATTATTGCAAAGGTTGAGATAAGAGAAGTTGATTAATGTCAAGAAGTGTAGTTTCATGAAGAAAGAGTTGGTATACCTTGGATTTGTTATTTTTGCTAAAGGATTGAAGATGGATCCGAAGAAAGTGAAAGAAATTTTAGATTGGCGTACACCAGTGAACATTGGAGAAGTAAGATCATTTCATGGGTTAGCTAGTTTCTATCAAAAGTTTCAGTAGTGTTTGTAACCCCATGATAGAGACAATGAGAGGAGATAAGAAGGATTTTAAGAGGGCATTTGGAGCACAAAATATTTTTGAATTGTTGAAGCAAAAGGTGACAAAGCATCTAGTACTAGCATTACCGGATTTTGACAAGGTATTTCAAATTGATTGTGATGCAAGTGGGAATGCAATTAGAGTAGTATTGAGTCAAGAAGACATGTAGCTTATTTTAGTGAGAAGTTGAATGATGCTAGAAGAAGATACTCAATTTATGATCAGGAATTTTATGCCATAATTCAAGCTTTGAAGAAGTGGAGACATTATTTATTTCCTAAAGGAATTATGTTGTATACAGATCATCAAGCTTTGTAGTACCTAAACAGTCAAGGAAAGTTGAATCAAATACATATGAGATGGGTTGAGTTATTGCAAAGTTATACATTTGTGTTGA
>VDFB02311621.1:0-77930 GCA_007258455.2 Sequoia sempervirens
AGAGGTGTTACACTTCCCATTGGGGGTCGATTTGTAACGCCCTCCTCGGCCGACCGACCCGAATATGGCCGTTTTCTTCCTCATCCCTTCATATTCAGCCCTTGAACTTGCATTTTGAAGGTTGGAAGATCTCTTCACCACTTCTAGACTTCATCCACAAGCTTCTTCAATCCTCTTGCAAGCATTGAGCTCACACTTTACACTTCACAGCAGTGTTGTGACCTAATTCACACCTTGCCCCATTGCAAATGGGGACCCTAGTAGTTTGCCTTTTAGGGTTTTTCCATTGCGCGTCTCGGTTTTGTCTGGTCTCCGTTTGGGGTTTTGGGGTTTGAGTTTTGAATGGTCACCCGAGTCGAGTAAGGAGTCTGAGTTTGGATCACTGTGCAAACGTCATCATCATGCTTAGGAGGCCCGGGAGACGAAGATCGAATGTCGTTTCAGTCAATTCTGACACCTACTTTTTAGGGTTTTCACTTTGGCCCCCTATTTTTTAGGACCTACTTTTTTGGCACTTTTGAGCAATTCTGAGATCCCTATTTTTTAGGGGCTATTTTTAGAAAGTTGCTATTTTGGGAAAAGTTTCTATTTTTGTCAGTGTTTATATATTTAGAAAGGGCTCGAATTTCGAAAATCCACTCAGAAGTTCGAAAAGATCAACAAAACTCTCAGAAAATCAATTTGAAAATTTTATGAATTCATGGTGAAAATCAGAAATATGTTAGAAATCTGGAAAAATCAGTTCCAAAAATCACAGAAAATAGTGAAAAATCTGGAAAATCCATGGAGAAATCTGGAAAATTCATGAAAAATCTGAGAAATCATGGCAAATTGATCATGGTGAAGGCATGAAAGAAGACTGAAATCTTAACCAGCAAGCTGAAAGAAGGGCAAAATCAATGGCTGAAGGTGAAGTCCACCCAGTAAAGAAGGTACTGGCAAAAGGTTTCAGCCAAGCAACAGCTAATGGCTTAGACATGTGGCAAGTCCGCCCAGCCACTTAAGAAGAAATGGCTTGAAGACGTGCCAAGTCCGCCCTTGGACAAATGTGGAATGGCATGGAGGAGTATGAAGTCCGCTCAGCTCACAAAAGAATGGCATGAATATGTGCCAAGTCCGCCCTTGGACAAAAAAGAATGGTACAAACATATGCCAAGTCCGCCCTTGGCAATGAAGAGTGGCTTGAGAAGGGTTGAAGTCCGCTCCAAGATGGCAAGGATATGAGTGAAGTCCGCCCAGCAAAGAGATGTATGGCATAAACACATGTAAAGTCCGCCCTTAGCAATTTGAAGATGGCACAATGCTAAGTAAAGTCCGCCTTGGAAGGTAGTCTAAATGGCATAGATAAAAGGAAAGTCCGCCCAGCTGATGGCTTAAAGTCAAGACAAGTCCGCCCCATGTAAAGTGGCAAGAGGTTCAAGAAAGTCCGCCATATGAAAAGGAAAAGTGGCTTGAGCATAGGCAAGGAAAAATTAAATGGCTTGGACTAAGGCTAAGTCCGCCTTGGGAGAAAAGACATGGCTTAATAATGAGGGAAGTTCGCCATACTTAGAGAAGTGGTAAAAATTAAAATTTTGCCTAAGCTTCAACATTGGAAATTTAAAATATGCTTGGCACTATGAAAAATTCGCCACTTAGAAGGAAATAAAAATATTTTTCCAAGTCTAGCATTAATGTGCTTCAGAAAATTTTGCCAATGACTTAGGAAGATGGAAATAAAATTTTGCCAGAGACTTAGGACGGAAAGAAAATTATGGCAAAATGGTTTAGGAAGATAAAAATTATGGCAAAGTAAAATTGGAAAGAAAAAAAATTCGCCTAAGGCAATGGCAAGAAAATTTTGAAAAATCAAATTTGCCTTGGATAAAATAAATGCCATAAAACGAAGGGGTTGAAAACGACACATAAAATAATTATTTTAATTATTTTAATTCTTATTTAAATATTTTCAACACCCCAAAGAGATAAGCTTTAAAAATGAAAATTGGAAAAATACAAAAAGAGCTTTACTGAACTGGCATTGAATTTGGAAACTTTCCCAGAGATTATCATTGAAGATAAAAATTGCCATTCGAAAGCAGAGTACAAGCCAAGTTCAAACTCGATTTGATGGAAACAATCGAAATTTGCTAAATGGGTCGATTTTCTCATCTTTAAAATTGAATTCACTTCTCATTTTTACAATCATTCGATTTTCGAAAGAAAAATGTGAGAAGAAAGTTTGTCTAAAGCATGAAAGTTGAGAAAGGTTTGAAGCAAAGTGAAAGAAGCAAATTTGTACCAGCTGGCACTGTGATCGTGACTATTTCATTTGTCCAAAAGAGCCAGGCAGATTTATTTTTTCCACTTCATTTTGGCATAAAAACTTCGTCATTTCTTTGCTTTTCCAACACAATTCTTCACGAAGTTTGATTTGACAACTAGCTGGAATATTTTTCGAGTAATTTAAATTTTGAATTCTAATTATTCTCTTTGTTTCTTCTTGCAGATTTATTTTCGAGAGAGTAAAAATGAAGTTTGCCAACAAGGGTGCGCAACTGCAGTCAAAGATTAAATCCAAATGGGAGCATATTGTGGGCACCAACCTTGGCCATGTTGACTTCGATGATTTCAAGGAAAGAATGTACGGAAGTGATAGAAGTTTTCCTACGCCAATTGCAAGAAGAATGATGCGCAACGGATTGTTCATGTAGCTGGATTTCCGCTAGCAAAAGAGTGTCCAAAACTTATGGTGGAATGTGCATTGCATTATAATGCATGGGAAAGACAGATAGAAGCCCTTGATGGAAGAGTTCTTGCATACTTGTCTGAACCAGCCATTCAAGAAACTTTTGGAATTCCAGTTTACAACCGGACGTCCTATCAAACCAAAGAGGATGCACTTAAGCTTTATCAAAATTAGCAAGACCTCTGTGCATCGAATATAAACAAGACTTGGTTATTGAAACCCAGACCTACTGCGGGGAAGATGCCGAAGAAGTTGGTCTGAATACATTTCAAAGAAGAATATGGCGACATCGTCTTGCTGCTGAATAGAATAGTAGGCAATCCTCAGGGTGCACCTTTTGAAAACTGGATGTATTATTTCGTTGATGAAATAGTTTCTGGAGTAAAGATGTTTAACTGGTCCAGAATGATCAGTGATAGCCTCCATGAGCAGCTGGTCAACCTAGAAGAAACCAAGACCTTCCATATGAGCTCTTATATCGTATATTTGCTTGCAAGGTCTTACAAGTATGCTGGCTTGGTTTGCAAGGGTGTGGTCGGCAATGGCGAAGGACAATTCAAATCTTATGATTGCTATTCGCAGTTGCATCTAAAAGAGAAGTCACATTTCAGGTGAGCACATGACGCCTTCCTTATGTACATCACTCGACTTCTCCAAGGTGGAACACATCAAAGACTCCCATGAGGCCAAGAGTTTGATCGGCCGATATGGATCCCGGTTCATCCAGTATCCCAAGTTTACTTACATCAAGATTCAAGGATTCTCAGGATGTCCTTATAGACTACCCATTTATCCCACCAACAAAATGGTTTTGTTGGAAGTTTTAAGGCAATTGGAAACATATCAGAATATCCAAAGGCCAAAACAAAAAGCAGCTGTCACTTTTCCATTTTTCATTGGCAATATGGAAGAGTCGTGTCCAACGGCGCAAGCAGTAGAGAGTGCTCGATTGGAGATACAAAAATATCCATTCATATCATACAAGCCGAGGAATAACTTTGATCCACTCCATCACATTAGAACTGTGGACGTAGAGAAATACAAGCACCGGATAGACTTAGAAGATTTTTGGGCCAATGCGGCTAATGAGTATGATGTGAGGAAGAGGCTGTGGTCAAGATTGCCACTAAGTATGATAAGGGCAACAAAACTTTTCAAGGTACCTGATCAATTGGAGGATGACGGAGTATATTTGCAGCCAGGCTTCAATGAAAGCGAGCCACTTCCTCCTGTGAGATGGTCTGAGCCTGAGATGGGTGACTTGGCGACATTAATGCGGCCTGTATTCAAATATTCTCAATGGTGGATAGACCAGTGAGTGCAAGTTTTGCGGCGGAGAAATGTGCAATTCACATATGAATTGATGGGCGATACAGAGTCATGTTCCTCAAATGCCAAAGCATCTCGTGGAGATGGAGCAACAAATGCCGCTAGCTTGAAAAAGAGGAAAGAGATTGATGATCCTGCAAAACAAAATAAGAATAAGGCAGTAAATGAAGGACCTTCTCAAAAGAAGCACAAATCCAGGCCCCTTTAGTCGGCTACATCCAGGAATGTAGATGAAATATTAGCCATGGATGAAGAGTCTTGGGAACATGTCAGAATTCCTTCTCCAGTTGGAGATATGGAGCCAATGCAATTAGAAGATGATGATCAGCCTTCTCCTACCTGTACGAAAATTCTGGAATCAGGCAATGACACGGACATTATGGATGGGGAATTTGAAGAGGGAATGATTTCCGCCCTCAAAGGAATCCAGGAAGACCCATCTATGCAAGAAATTCCGGATATGCCAGAAATCCAATTGGTGCAAGAAGTTCAAGATATGCAAGAAATTTTGAATATGCCAGAAATCCAAGATGTGCACGAAGATCAAAATATGCAGGATGTCCAAGAAGTTCAACAGGAAGATGGAATTGAGCAGTCAACCATCCTGGATTGGCTGAAAGAAAGATTAAAGAGAAAGGTGCCAGTAGAGGTTCCTGAAGAAGATGATGCCACATATTTCTTGGCTAGGCTAGAGCAAGCTGCCACAAGAAAGAAAGCCAAGAAATTTTCGGCTATACAAAGGGATGAGGCTGGTAATCGCACAGTGCAAGTTGTAGTGCCTACGGTCGATAAATTCCAAGATGAAATTGCTCCGAATGAATATGCCATCACGACCATTGATATGGGTTCGACGACAAAAGGGCAGGAGGTTGAGGACTTGGACAATTCCGTTGCCACCATCAAGTCTAGGCTGGAAAGGGAAGTGGAAAAGAAAAGAGAATATAAAAGAGAGATTGAGCGTTTGAAAGAATATATCCAGCACTTGACTAGGCCACTCAATCAAGGTGACCAGGCAGCACTTCCACCTCCAAATTCTTCACAAGAACTGGTTCGAAATTTTGAAGAAGAATTGACAACAGCCAGAGAAGCTAAGGACTAGATGGCTGGAAAGAAAGATGAGGCAATGGAATTCGCGGAGAAGCTGGCATATGTGTATGAACAAACTTCCTTCCTGTTGTCACGAGTTTCAGACTTAGCGGACGCGTGGGATGGCCTTGAAGATATTCAAAATAAGATTATCCCATATATTCGAGAATTAAAAGGCATCTTGAAGCAAAAGTTGATTGATGACAAGATTATTGAAGCTGGAGCTGCATATGATTTCAGTGGTTGGTACTATGCTCTGATTTCACGAAGAGAAGTCCTGGAAAGGGTAAAGCAAGATGGCGCCAAAGTTGAAGAGCTAGCGAAAGAGATCCGAAGTAAAATTTACCAGATGGCTGCAGATATGCTTGACTGAGATATTGTTCGAAAGAAACACTTACGGCCACAAAATTTAAAAGAACAAGTTCAAAGAATTTTCTCCACCACCTCTGGGCCAATCATGAAAGAAAATTTCACCAAGGCATTCCACTTCATGACCGTCAGAGAGGCTTTCTTGCTGCATGAACCAAAATGGACGATCACTTTTGCAGAATGTGCTGAAAGTTTGGACTTGCTGGAATACGTCGTCAATGCGCTTCCAAACATTGCCATGGAAGAAGTCGGCCGGATCGTGTCAAAGTTCGCCGAACGTGATGCTTTGCAGGTGGATAAGGATGCAACTCCAGATGCCTGAAGTTCTCTCCAGTTAACTGATTGATGATTTGGAAACCCTAATTAGGGTTTAGTTATGTTAAATCTGGGCCATTAATCTTATTTTAATCTTGGCCATTCATTGTAATCCGGAAATGCTATATAAACCCCCCCCCCCTCTCTCTCATTTCATTAGAGATCGGATAGATAGACAGAAATTAGATCATAGAAGGAGATTAGAATCACTAGAAGAGATTGTAGAGAATAAGAGAGAGAGTTTTATGAGATTGTTGCAAAAGACTATTTTGATAATAAAGTTCATCATGCATGAGGTGCTTTGAATCCTTTGATTGTCAAATGGTTGCATGGTTACATACTTCTCTTCCTCATCTAATAGATTTGAATTAGAATTTCATTTAAATGTATTTTAAAAGAATGATAGATTGATAGCAAAGGTTAGCGAAACTTAGCTCATACTTTCTTTGAGTGGATGCTTTTCATTCAATGTGTAAAGTTAAACTGAGCTTTATCGTGGATGCTTCAACGTTTACTTCGAATAATGTTGTTCTACTGATGGTATTGTTCGGGGTGAAGAAATTTTAAGCACAAATCCCAGAAGATTGCACTTGCTTTGTGTAGTTGTCGTTTAGCGTGGCGAAACAAAGTACTGTTTATTTGGTTTCACTCAATCTTTGCCGTCTCTTGATTTCATAGGACTCGCATAGGATTCCTAAAACCCTTACTCTTTTTTCATTTTTTTTTGTCGAAAATCTGAAAAATCTAAAATGATACTGTATTTATGTCTTCGCTTTCCTGAGTAACCTACCAGAGTTAAATCCCAATTGTGCCCCCAGCAAATCACATCAAACCACAGAGCTTATCCACACTCATCTTAAACATTGGAATTAAATTACCGTATGATCTTACTTGCAGTCTTAGCATATGAAGTAGTTTTTCAAGAGGGGATATAGCGTCTTTGACACTTTATTCTAGAATGTTTGTTGTGTCATAAAACACGCATCAACATTGAATTGGCGCTAGAGGGAGGGCTGAACGAAAAGAAATCTTTGCTACATCACTTTTGTATATGCTTGCCTCTCCTCCCCGTGCTCAACATTGAATTGGCGCTAGAAGGAGGGCCTTCAACAACCAGTATAGTAAGTTATTCTCAAAGTGAACATGATGCAGTATGGTGTTACCACATGAGTTCCCTTTTGATGTACCTGTCGAACAACCGGATCAACCGCCAACGGACATTATTGATCAGTTGTACACACTAGCTTGGAAGTCACAGGTAGATCGTGCTCAATTCAGACAAACAAGTCGTGTCCTTGCTAGAGAAGAAGAAAAAGGAAAGAGCTTAGAAGAAGCAATCAAGAAAGATTTGATAAGGCAAAAGATAGATCGCCTAAAGCAAAAATTCGACGAGATAGAAAGATCAGTTGCCGCAAGTTCATCTTCCAATTCGAACTTGACTGATAGAATGAAGAATGGTGCTCCAAGCCAACGTTCCTGATCCAGACCAAGATCCTCAGCCAATATTGCAACCAAACTTGGGTTTTCACGACGAGCAAGAGGACGTTATTACTGAATTGTTCAGCCTTGCGTGGCAAGTGAGAAGAAGTGCTCCTGATTGGTTTCGCATGCGCTATATTCTTGAAGAGGAAGAAGAAAGAGCACGACGAATTGAGTTCAATATTCGGAGGGACCTCCTTGTTGAAAGATTTGAAGCACTTCAACAAGAGCAAAATCGCCAAGCCAACCAACAAGTAAATCAACAAGTTGCACATCAAGTGAATCAACAAGCTCCTGAAGCAATTCCTGCACCACCTCGACAAGCTTAAAGAAGAATACACTGGATTGAATCGGTTCTTTCTCAGCAGAGAAGTTTCGGAGAGTCACTAGATCCACTCCCAATTCTTTCAAAGAATTTGTTGAGTTATCTCCCTCCACAAATAGGCGAAGAAAAGCATCGCAGGAAGCATCATCAAGCGCAGAAGTACCGAGCAAGGAAGATCCTTTTGGTCTCTTCCAAACCTCACCAAGTATCGCACAATCGGACCGTCAACAAGTTCCAGTGGCTGTACAGCCAGTCCCACCAGTTCCACTAGTCCCACCAGTTCAACCGGTTCAAGTGAATCAACCGAACGCTCCAATGGCATGGCGTCCAGCTGATATGTCACCTATGACATTTGTCGTTTATCATGACATGCCCAAGAATCCGGAACACTTCTGTTCCAAGTTCCATAGTGGTGACCTGAATCACACTGCAGTTGAGCACATTAAGCTTTTTGAAGACCTTCAAAACAGAGATATCCAAGAAGAAGATGTTGCCTGTAGATTATTTCCATACACGTTTGACGAGGAGGCTTCTTACTGGTATATCCATTTGCCAGCTAACTCCATTCGCACTTGGCAACAAATGAAGACCGCTTTCTTAGAAAAGTTCAGGCCACCCATTGCTCCATCTGATCTGTATAGGCAGTTTGTGGAAGTCAAAAGACAAGAGCATGAGCCTGTTAGCACGTTCAATAACAGATTCCACAAGGCATAGACCAGGCTGAGGGATCCGTATTTGCTAGACAATGCGGCAGCTTTGCCAATTTATTATGAAGCCTTGGATTGTCTTACCGCCATGTTTGTAAAGTCAACAAACCCGCTCCCAGTGGATTTGAAGGGAGCATATGCCTACGGCCAGCACTGGTCTCGGAGTAGGCTTGGCTCCAGGGCCACTCCATTACTTAGGAAATGCAGCATCCCAAAGTCAAATTCAAGATATCAATTGAGCGTTGGCTCATCAGGTGCCCATGATGAACCCAGTCCCGTCTGCGAGTAATCAAATGGTTCTCCACCCAAGGATGCCTGTGTCCCAAATGCCACCAACACAGCCAATATACCTCCAGAATGTGACAACTTCAACACGAACTCAGGAAGAAAAAGATGAAATGAAAGAATTGATCGAACAGGTCAAGAAGCTGTCAACGGAAGTCACCTATTTAAAAGGTCAAACCAACCAAATGCAGAATTTTCAAAAGAGCTATCAGCCACCTCAAGGAAATTACCAAGGTCAAGGCCATTCCGGATATCAAAGAGACACTCAAAACTATCAGAGGGATAACCAAAATTATCAAGGAAATAATCAAGGTTTCTGGAACAACAATCTAGGCTTCCAAAGGAAGACTTGGAACACTGGACCTAATAATGGTAATGTCCCATCACCCTTGGATAATCCGCTGGTCGATAGCCGTCTTGCGAATAAGGTATTCCTAGCTGAAGCAGCATTATCAGGCTGGTGCAGATTGCACAATACAGATCAACATTCCGAGTTACATTGTCGCGAGTTCCAAGTAGCCGCAGATATTTTCAAAAGCGAGAGGAGAAATTCAGAAGATCCTCCGGTAACCGGATATGAATTAGTTCCTGCACCAAGATACGATCAGGCCCTCGTAATCGAAAGTGTTCAGTATCCACCCCAAGAATACCCACAATATCAACACGATCAAAGATTTCCACCAGCATCAGCTAATGGACCAGTGGAGACGCCACCTACCGTCTACTCATACACAGTTACTGAGGGACATGTAGAGGACACGACCAATTATTACTTCCCGCCATTGAATAACAACGTGTTGGTCGAAGGTATAAAAGAAGTTCAAGCATTCCAGCAGACAGGCAATAATCCGCCAAAAGTTTACTATCGGAAAAATCAAGAACCTTTGACCTCGTCTGTTCCACCACACAACTTTCAAATGCCACCACATCCAAATGCAAGCAATAACCTGCCTCCTCGGAGGGACGCGCCACAATATAGACAAGGAGATACTGCTAGTAGCAATGCTAGTAATCCTACCCCTCCTAAGGATGAATTGAAAAGATTAAGTCAGTATGTTACGGAGGAAGTAAGGAAAATCAAGGTGAGTGTCATTGTTCGAACTGATGAAAGTACCAGAGATAAGAAACACATTCCTTGATAGCTTGAAGGACGCAACACAAGATTCAGCCAATACCTTTTAGAAGGCTGCCAATTCCACAAACAATGTAAATATTGTCCAAAATGAACAGTTCCAATCTACTCAAGAAGAATGTCGGAGTTCCAAAGGAGCTCGGGGTATGTATGAAGTAAAAGAAGGCATAGAAATGCCCAGACAGAAGATGGTTAGAACTGAGCAAGTGTGTCTAAGTCCAAAAGAAAACAAGATGGAGAATCCAGCAAAAGAAGCAAAAGCCCCACAGATTGAGAAGAATACTAAGGTTAAAGCCAAGGAGATGGACGCCGGTGCACAGAAAGGAAGCCCTGTGATAGTTTATCAAGGAAAAGATGAGCCAGCTCCTTTCCTTGTTTCGCTCAGGATTTTCAACAAACTTCTGCGTAATTGTCTAATTGATTTAGGAGCATCCAGCAACGTAATGCCTCTAGCAGTTTGCCGCAGATTGGGATTGACGCCCACAAGAACGAACAAGAAAGTGACGCAATTGGATAAGACAGAGGTCCCAGTTGTAGGAGAATTAAACAACATCCATATGCAATTATCAACTGATCCAAGGATTCAACAGTTCATCGACATTTCTGTAGTTGATATCCCAGATGGATATGGAATGGTTTTGGGACGAGATTGGACTCGCAGATTGAATGGCTACTTCGCCACTGACTTTTCACACATGTGGTTACCTTGGAAGGGTATTCCCAACCAGATCAGAATTGAAAGTACGCCAAGACTTAGACTGATGATCACTGAGAATGGAGAAAACAATGAAATTTTTTTTTGTGAAACAAATTTGAGCCAGTATAGACCAAAGGCACCAGAGGTTTTGATGCTGCAATGCTCGAATAATCAGGAAGATTCACTGAAGATTGCAGATCCAATAGAAGTACCTACTGAAAGTGATGAAGAGCTATCACCAGATGAAGGTGAAAGCATGTTCGAGAATTTTAGAAGATTTGTGCTCAAGAGTGCGAGACAAGAGAGAGAATTGGGGAGTCATGCTTTTGTGCAAGACTTGTTACTACCCAACTGGTGCCGGATTCATAACGCTTTTCATTCCGAATTCTCTTGCGCCATGTGCAAAATGGCTTTGGACCAAGTGCACGCGGCGCGAGGATTTCCTGACTCTCAAAAGATGAATGTTTTAATTTGACAACACAAGATGAAGACAAAGACTCCGACAGAGAACTCTCGTCAGAAGAAGAAATGATCCAGGATGTGAACAAGTTTCAAGAAGATTATTCTGTTCCAGAAATCCAGAACAAAGGAATTCCCAATCCGAAGCATTTGCAAGATCAAGGGAAAGTGTGGACCTTAAGATTCGATGGCTCAAAATCCAAGAAGGGCAATGGAGCTGGCTATGAGTTGATTAGTCCGTCTGGCGAAACCTACCTAGCTGCCATGAGGTTGCAATTTCCCTGCACCAACAATGTAACAGAATATGAGTCATTAGTCCACGGATTGCTCCACGCAATTCGCAAGAAGGTCAAAATCCTACATGTTTATGGTGATTCAGAAATTGTGGTAAGGCAAGTAAGGAAGAAGTATGCTTGCCATGACAAGAGACTGAGAGGATACAAAAACCGTGTTTGGGATCTTATTGAAAGTTTTGATGCTTTCAACATCAAATCAGTGTATCGTTCTCAAAACAAAGTTGCAAATTCCTTAGCCCAATCAGCAAGTTCCTTAGAGCCGCTTGAGATGGATGCCGTGAAGAAATTTACAGTAGAAATCACTTCGACACCATCAATTCCAGATAACATTACAAATTTCCAAGTGTTCGATGATGACAGGTATATCCTAGATTTCTTGACAAATTCAAATGTTTTCCTCACTCAAGTCATTGATGAAGAAGAAGATCGAGGGGAAGCTGAATTTGACACCGAGGGCATAATGAATCTAAAGACCAACAACATTCCCAAAGGAATGATACAGCTAGAAAGGATATTTGATCAAGATCAGATAAATGCCATCAAATACCAAAGAAGTGAAGGAGCTCAACATGAAGCCGTCAACCTTGGAACGCAAGAAGTGAGAAATGTTCTCATTGGCAAAGTATGCACACATGAAGAAAAGAAGCAAATAATCAAAGGTCTGAGACAATTTAAAGACATTATTGCCTGGAGCTACGAGGGTCTAAAAACATATGATACTTCAATTATTACACACACTATTCCCCTCAAAGCTGGCAATAAACTATTCAGGCAGTGCCAAAGGCCTGTAAATCCTCTGCTAGAGCCCCTCATTTTTCAAGTAAAGAAGTTACTTTCAGCAGGCATTATCTTTCCAGTACGCCACTCAATGTGGGTCGCCAATTTGGTACCCGTCCGCAAAAAGAATGGAGAGATAAGATTGTGTGTAGACTTCTAAAATCTTAATAGGGCCTCAGAAAGACAATTATCCACTGCCCTCATTAGATGAAGTCATTCAAATTGTAAATGGGTCCCAAATGATGTCATTCCTCGATGGATATTCTAGCTACAATCAAGTGCTCTTGGAACTTGAAGACGGGCTTAAGACAACATTCACAACAAAGTGGGGCACATTTGCTTACAAAAGGATGTCGTTTGGTCTGATCAATGCCGGAGCTACCTTTCAAAGGGCGATGGACATTGCTTTCAAAGATCTCATAGGGAAATGCATCATTGTCTACATGGATGACCTTACTGTGTTCTCAAAGAGAAGGGAAACTCATGTCAAAGATTTGATAAGGATATTTGAAAGATGCAGAAAATACGGAATATCCTTGAACCCGAAGAAATGCGTATTCGGGGTAATTGAAGGAAAATTGCTGGGCCATGTGATAACAGAAAAGGGTATTCTTATTGACCCTGATCGAGTAGAGGCCATTTCAAGGATTGGTTTGCCGTCAAGTCAGAAGGAATTGAAGTCTTTCTTCGGAAAGATTAACTTTGTAAGAAAATTTATAACTGGATTTGCTGAGATAGTCAGGCCCCTGAACGAAATGCTCAAAAAGGATGCAAAGATAGAATGGACAGAGCCAGCGAGAAAAGCTTTTGAAGAAATTAAACAGGCCATAGCTGACACTCCTGTCTTAGTTAGTCCTAATTATACAAAGCCTTTCTTTCACATCAGAGCATACATGTGCCGCAATGTTAACACAAAGGACAGAGGAAAAGGATGCACATCCTATTGCTTTTATGAGTGCACCTTTCAAGGATGCAGAGCTGAAATACTTGAACGTTGAGAAGCAAGCATATGCTTTGGTCAAAGCAATAAAGAAATTTCGACATTACATATTGAGAAGTAAAGTCTTTGCTGTAGTCCCAGATGTGACTGTCAAAACCCTCCTAATGCAAAACGAGCTAGGGGAGAGAAGAGGCAAGTGGGTTACAATCATCCAAGAGTATGATGTCGAAATTCAGCCAATGAAGATTGTCCACGGCCAAGCTTTGACACAGACTATTGCCACAGGACCTGAACTTGTACAACAGGTATATGAACTACAAGAGGTATCCCCTAATGAATGGTATGACAATATCGTCTACTTTCTTCTCAATCACAAATGCCCAAACCATTTAAATCCAGTGCAAAAGAGGGCCCTACGAATGAAGAGCCAAAGGTACATGTTGCAAGGAGCAGTGTTATACAGGAGAAATCATGAAGGAGTTTTTCTAAGGTGCCTGGGAAAAGAAGAAGCTAAACAGACAATGGAGCATTTCCATTCCAGATTTGGAACCGGCCACGGAGGATTGCTAGCAACGGCACACCAAGTTTTTATGGCCGGCTATTATTGGCCGACGGTATTTAAAGATGCATACGATCACGTGAAGACTTGCCACACATGCCAAATCACTGTTGCACGAGAAAAGAACCCAACTATGCCACTGCAACCTGTGATTGAAGTGCGACCTTTCGCAAAGTGGGGGCTTGATTTCATTGGTATGATTAATCCACCTTCCTCAACGCAACACAGGTATATTCTAACCGCAACTGACTACTGCACGCGGTGGTCAGAAGCTCAAGCTCTGAAATTTTGCACTTTTGATACTGTAATTAAATTTTTGGAAGAAAACATTATCACTAGGTTTGGATGTGATAATGCTTTAGTATGTGATAATGGTTCTGCGTTTTCTTCATTGAGATTTTCTAACTGGGCTTTCGAGCATGGTATCACTTTGAAATTTTCATCAAATTATTATCCCCAAGGCAATGGATTACCAGAATCCACAAACAAGAATTTATTGAACGTCATCAAGAAACTGTTAGACAAAAATCCAAGGGATTGGCACACACAATTGAGATTCGCTCTTTGGGCGGAAAGAGTAAGAGTAAAGAATTCCTTGGGTACATCACCTTATCACCTGGTTTACGGACAAGATCCCATATTTCCTATAGAGTTGAGAATTCTGACCCTGCAGTTCATGCAAGAGTGTTTGGAAGAAGAAGAGAGAGTCAAAACCAGATTGTCGCAGTTACTGTTGTTGGAAGAAAAAAGAGATCAAGCCTTGGAAAAATTTGCCAAACATCAAGGCATTGTCAAAAGATGGTTCGACAAACGAGCAAGAGTTAAGGCGTTTCGAATTTCTGATTTAGTCCTTTGTTGGGACAGAGCTCACGAGAGAAGAGGAGACCACAATAAATTCTACAACCTATGGATGGGTCCCTTTCAGATTTCGGAAATTTTGGGAGACAATGCTTTTAAACTGAAGACACTAACCAGAGAAGAAGTTCCATTGCCTGTCAACGGGCAATTTCTAAAGCATTACTTCCAGTCCTAGACTCCTAGTGGGTCTTGTCTTGTACATAGCTAGATTAGATTTCTTTTTTGTTGGGTTTGGTTTTTTGCTTTGGTTTTCCTGCTTTCTTAGATTAGTTTGCTTTATTGACTTTCGTTTGCTTTCCCTTAGATTAGGCTTTGAATAAATGGAGGATCCGCATTTGCAAGAAGGTAAGGTGTTTCAAACGCACACACTGGCCTTATTCCGCAAAGTAATGTTTAGATCATTCCATTGATAAATACTCGTTAGGAATCTTGGAATTCGAGACTGAATCCTTCTAGTTTAACTTTAGGTTAGGATTTGTACTTGGCTAGAAGGGGAATCGTATATTGTATCTAGACACTGAGTATTGAAGATCACTATATTTTTACACAATAATTTCTCTGAGTCATTATGGTCTCCCAGGAGAAGTCAGGGTTAGGCCAATCAAAAGTCTGGCTCCAGCGCCACTATAATACTCAAACCCGTGTGAGCTTCATTGCTTACAAGCCAAGATGTGGAAATATATGAAAAGAAAAAGAATTACCAAAAGAATAAAAGTAACATGAGATAATCAAAACATTTGGCTATGGGTGTTCGAACATCTCTATAGGCGTGCACTCAAATTGATTAATCATCAAAAGAGAAAAATAAAGAAATCAAAAGAAACTATAAATCAGCGGAAGTAGAGCAATCTCCGTGAGTTTATAGAAGATAACCTTGTCGGGGCTATAGACGCTCGCTGGCAGCAAGGCTCTATCCAAGGATGCTTTTGGAGTTAAGACAAATTACAAAGCCTGCCATGACATAACCAAAGAGTCGTACTGATTTCACGAGATGGAATAAACGCATTTGCACACACTTGTGATTGAAGGGAAAAGTGTCTTGATCCAATCTAGGGTTTTTCTTCCTTTCTAAGTACACACTTTTAACCTAGAGATGAGTTAGTTTGAGTTAGTCAGAGATTCTGGATTCAGAATAGGTCTTTATCTTTGGAATGTTCAAGAACATTCCTCACGTGGAGTCGCCAGATGTTGTGACCTAATTCACACCTCGCCCCATTGCAAATGGGGACCCTAGTAGTTTGCCTTTTAGGGTTTTGCTGTTGCGCGTCTTGGTTTTGTCTGGTCTCCGTTTGGGGTTTTGGGGTTTGAGTTTTGAATGGTCACCCGAGTCGAGTAAGGAGTCTGAGTCTGGATCACTGTGCAAACGTCATCATCATGCTTAGGAGGCCCGAGAGACGAAGATCGACTGTCGTTTCAGTCAATTCTGACACCTCCTACTTTTTAGGGTTTTCACTTTGGCCCCCTATTTTTTAGGACCTACTTTTTTGGCACTTTTGAGCAATTCTGAGATCCCTATATTTTAGGGGCTATTTTTAGAAAGTTGCTATTTTGGGAAAAAGTTTCTATTTTTTGCAATGTTTCTATATTTAGAAAGGGCCCGAATTTCGAAAATCCACTCAGAAGTTCGAAAAGATCAACAGAACTCTCAGAAAATCAATTTGAAAATTTTATGAATTCATGGTGAAAATCAGAAAAATGTTAGAAATCTGGAAAATCCAGTTCCAAAAATCACAGAAAATAGTGAAAAATCTGGAAAATCCATGGAGAAATCTGGAAAATTCATGAAAAATCTGAGAAATCATGGCAAATTGATCATGGTGAAGGCATGAAAGAAGACTGAAATCTTAACCAGCAAGCTGAAAGAAGGGCAAAATCAATGGCTGAAGGTGAAGTCTGCCCAGCAAAGAAGGTAATGGCAAAAGGTTTCAGCCAAGCAACAGCTAATGGCTTAGACATGTGGCAAGTCCGCCCAGCCACTTAAGAAGAAATGGCTTGAAGATGTGCCAAGTCCGCCCTTGGACAAATGTGGAATGGCATGGAGGAGTATGAAGTCCGCCCAGCTCACAAAAGAATGGCATGAATATGTGCCAAGTCTGCCCTTGGACAAAAAAGAATGGCACAAACATATGCCAAGTCCGCCCTTGGCAATGAAGAGTGGCTTGAGAAGGGGTGAAGTGCGCTCCAAGATGGCAAGGATATGAGTGAAGTCCGCCCAGCAAAGAGATGTATTGCATAAACACATGTAAAGTCCGCCCTTAGCAATTTGAAGATGGCACAATGCTAAGCTAAGTCACCAGGTTCGAATTTGAATTCGAGTTCGACAACATTGAAATTCGGATGAAATTCGAAAACGAAAAAATTCGAAAAATAAAAAATTCGGATTAAATTCGCCTTATATATTTTTTAAAAAGTTTTTTATAAATATAAATAATATATCCACAAATAATAATAAATATAACATAATACTAAAAGTAAATAATAATTATAAAATATAATAGAATACATTTTTAATAAAATATAATAGTAAATAATAAATACTTTAATACATTATACAAATATGTTAAATATTAATTTTTAATATAAATTTAGTAAATAATAAATACTTTCATATATTATACAAATATGTTAAGTATTGATTTGTATAAAAAAATCTAAAATCTAAATAAACATAAGTGAACCTTAAATTAAAATAATAGTAAATAATAATACAAATATATTAAATATTAATTTTTAGTATAAATTTAATATATATAAAATAATAAAATCAAATCTAAGTAAAACATAACCAAACATTATAAAACAACGCATGAATTTTTTTGAAATGAAACCTAAAATCTTAAGCGGCTTCCCTCGCAGCGACGCCAACGGTGAAGGAGGATTTGCAATCGACAGGAGGATTTCGTGCAGGGAAAAGTGCAAACGATTTCTGTCGTAGACAGCCGCCAATGCTAGAAGTTTTGTTGCCTTCAGTCATAGACAAACGCTAAAATCTGCCGCCTTCAGTCACAGACAATCGCCAACGCTAAATTTTCTCCTTCAGTTGAGAGATGTAGCTATCAAGCGTGTGTTGTGTTATTTACAAGGAAAATCGATCTAAAATCTGTAAAAGTTCGCTCTATTAAAATGTATTTTAACAGAATTGGAGGATTTTTTAATTCCGTACGAATTTTTGACGAATTTGAACGAATTTCATGCAAATTTATCAAATTCGCCGAATTTTGAATTTCAAGGTTGAAATGCGGCGAATGCGGTGACTTAGATGCTAAGTAAAGTCCGCCTTGGAAGGTAGTCTAAATGGCATAGATAAAAGGAAAGTCCGCCCAGCTGATGGCTTAAAGTCAAGACAAGTCCGCCCCATGTAAAGTGGCAAGAGGTTCAAGAAAGTCCGCCATATGAAAAGGAAAAGTGGCTTGAGCATAGGCAAGGAAAAATTAAATGGCTTGGACTAAGGCTAAGTCCGCCTTGGGAGAAAAGACATGGCTTAATAATGAGGGAAGTCCGCCATACTTAGAGAAGTGGTAAAAATTAAGATTTTGCCTAAGCTTCAACATTGGAAATTTAAAATATGCTTGGCACTATGAAAAATTCGCCACTTAGAAGGAAATAAAAATATTTTTCTAAGTCTAGCATTAATGTGCTTCGGAAAATTTTGCCAATGACTTAGGAAGATGGAAATAAAATTTTGCCAGAGACTTAGGACGGAAAGAAAATTATGGCAAAATGGTTTAGGAAGATAGAAAATTATGGCAAAGTAAAATTGGAAAGAAAGATGAGGCAATGGAATTCGCGGAGAAGCTGGCATATGTGTATGAACAAACTTCCTTCCTGTTGTCACGAGTTTCAGACTTAGCGGAAGCGTGGGATGGCCTTGAAGATATTCAGAATAAGATTATCCCATATATTCGAGAATTAAAAGGCATCTCTAAGCAAAAGTTGATTGATGACAAGATTATTGAAGCTGGAGCTGCATATGATTTCAGTAGCTGGTACTATGCTCTGATTTCATGAAGAGAAGTCCTGGAAAGGGTAAAGCAAGATGGCGCCAAAGTTGAAGAGTTGGCGAAAGAGATTCAGAGTAAAATTTACCAGATGGCTGTAGATATGCTTGACCGAGATATTGTTCGAAAGAAACACTTACGGCCACAAAATTTAAAAGAACAAGTTCAAAGATGGTACTATGCTCTGATTTCATGGAGAGAAGTCCTGGAAAGGGTAAAGCAAGATGGCGCCAAAGTTGAAGAGCTGGCGAAAGAGATTCAGAGTAAAATTTACCAGATGGTTGTAGATATGCTTGACCGAGATATTGTTCGAAAGAAACACTTATGGCCAAAAAATTTAAAAGAACAAGTTCAAAGAATTTTCTCCACCACCTCTGGGCCAATCATGAAAGAAAATTTCACCAAGGCATTCCACTTCATGACTATCAGAGAGGCTTTCTTGCTGCATGAACCAAAATGGACGATCACTTTTGCAGAATGTGTTGAAAGTTTGGACTTGCTGGAATACAACGTCAATGCGCTTCCGAACATTGCCATGGAAGAAGTCGGCCGGATCGTGTCAAAGTTCGCCGAACGTGATGCTTTGCAGGTGGATAAGGTTGCAACTCCATCTGCCTGAAGTTCTCTCTAGTTAACTAATTGATGATTTGGAAACCCTAATTGGGGTTTAGTTATGTTAAAGCTGGGCCATTAATCTTATTTTAATCTTGGCCATTCATTGTAATCCGGAAATGCTATATAAACCGCCCCCCGCCCTCTCTCTCATTTCATTAGAGATCGGATAGATAGACAGAAATTAGATCATAGAAGGAGATTAGAATCATTAGAAGAGATTGTAGAGAATAAGAGAGAGTTTTATGAGATTGTTGCAAAAGACTATTTTGATAATAAAGTTCATCATGCATGAGGTGCTTTGAATCCTTTGATTGTCAAATGGTTGCATGGTTACATACTTCTCTTCCTCGTCTAATAGATTTGAATTAGAATTTCATTTAAATGTATGTTAAAAGAATGATAGATTGATAGCAAAGGTTAGTGAAACTTAACTCATACTTTCTTTGAGTGGATGCTTTTCATTCAATGTGTAAAGTTAAACTGAGCTTTATCGTGGATGCTTCAACGTTTACTTCGAATAATGTTGTTCTACTGATGGTATTGTTCGTGGTGAAGAAATTTTAAGCACAAATCCCAGAAGATTGCACTTGCTTTGTGTAGTTGTCGTTTAGCGTGGCGAAACAAAGTACTGTTTATTTGGTTTCACTCAATCTTTGCCGTCTCTTGATTTCATAGGACTAGCATAGGATTCCTAAAACCCTTACTCTTTTTTCATTTTTTTTTGTCGAAAATCTGAAAAATCTAAAATGATATTGTATTTATGTCTTCGCTTTCTTGAGTAACCTACTAGAGTTAAATCCCAATTGTGCCCCCAGCAAATCACATCAAACCACAGAGCTTATCCATACTCATCTTAAACATTGGAATTACCGTATGATCTTACTTGCAGTCTTAGCATATGAAGTAGTTTTTCAAGAGGGGATATAGCGTCTTTGACACTTTATTCTAGAATGTTTGTTGTGTCATAAAACACGCATCAACAAGCAACAACATCAACACTCCACCACATCAGTAGAGCAAGTGTGGAACAAAACACCATTGCAGCAGAGGCTTGAGTTCCTCTCATTTTCTCCCCCATTAGCCTTGAGCGCTCTTGGTGGAGATGGTAAGCTTTCATTCCTCTCTTCTATTACTTGGTTGAGTAGTATAACATTGTTTTGTAGTGCTTTAGTGCTCTTTACTTCCTTTCTATTTTTCTCTCTATCTATCTAGCTGTTTGTGGAGGTGGGAACACCAAAACGAGGTTTGACTGAGGCAGGCCCCTATACAGCCCCAACATTCTCTCCCTCTTGTGTGCAGGTATAGAAGACACTCACAGGTTGGAATCTTCATCACTCGCACGGTTGTAAGTATCTCCTTCCTTTCTTCTCCTTATCTTTGTCAATTCTACTATTTTATTGCATTTTGTCGTTGTCATATATTCTATAAGTTCTTAGTGATCAGATAGAAGTAGTCACTTAGCTGTTTTCTGAGATATCCTCGCTTTCTGGTCCCTACAAGAAGCTAGCGCGCCTTCAAGACGCCAGCGCGCCGCGCTGTTGTCCGCTTTCTACGTTGACGTCCTTTGGTCGAGAGCTTGTCAGTTTGTCCAAAGAACCTCTGTAACATGCTCTTTCGGATTCTAGAACTCTCGCTACTGTTCCATTGAGGTAATATAGGGTAGTTCGCCCCGTGAGGATCTCTGAGTGAAGAAGCTTGTGGATGAAGTCTAGAAGTGGTGAGGATCACATTTTGGTGAACCCGACATGAAGAACAGTGTTCTTCGAAAAACTAGAAATTTATTTACCTCTACTTGGCGAGGTCGTAACTTTTGACTCGGTGCTCGGAATTCAAAACCGTTTGCACCGTTGGAAAGGTCTCCTAGAGAACTAGTTCAATCCTTAAAATACTAGTGCCTTCGACAATCAAATTGTAAGGACTGACACAAGTTCCAACCTCAAATTCCGCTCCGGAGACCTCCGAAAACATGAATTACTAGAACATAGAAAATATCGAAAAAATTATAATGGATTTTATATCTTCTTTTTTTAGTTTTGTATCTAGTTTTGTTCAAAATGTTAGTGATGTTCCATTTAGTGCATGTGATAGTGACTTGGCTTTACCCATGTCACTTGGTATCTTTGACCCTTCTCATGAGATTCCTCCTGCTTCAAAGGATATCTTATTGCAAGAAGATGAAATCATTGATACCTTTTTTAACATTACCCTACCTTCTATCCATTCCAATGCATTCTCTTTTGGAGAAGATGCATTTGTGAATGATGAATCTACTCTCCATTCCCATGCACTCTCTTCTAGGGACGTTGCGTTAGCGAATGATGAACCTCCTTCCACATCTGATTCTCCTTGGATCGATGTTGAGAATGTTTCTTCAAATAACTATTCCACATTTGATCCTGTTTGGATTGATGTTGAGAATATGTATTCAAATAATTGTTCTACTAGCTGTGATGATTCTATAAATGTTATCTATGTCTATGTTGCCCCTCAAAGGCCTAAGAGACCAGTCATTTATGTGACTCCAACTAGTCCTTCTCCTAAAAGGATTTGTTCTATTGATGGTGTTCCATTTGATGGTGGTTCTCTTGATCTTCTTATGGCTCCCTCTTATAGAGCGGTAGCCCATACTTATGAGAATAAAGTGAATAAACAACCAAGTCTCCCTTTAGCTCCTAAACCTGCGACTAAGGCACCCAGTGATTGTAATCTTGTCGAGCAACCTCGGGTTCCTCCGGATAAGATCTCACTGTGGGACTTACTTCAGTCCGCTTCAGTTTATCAAGTTATGCTTCAAGAAGCCTTGCAAAAAATCCTCTTGCCTTCTTCCGCTAGGCCGACGGATGCTAATGCGTTGATGGCGTATATTCGTGCAGATTCTCCGAATATCACGTTCTATCTGCAGGAGCTCCAACCTCCGAAAGTACAGAAGCAAGCAGATCCTCTAATGATTATTGTTAACATTAATAAGATTGGCATTAGACGTACTCTCATTGATGCCGGTTCGGGGCTCAATGTGTGTAGTATTGATCTATTGCATAAGATTAATATTGACCCATCCTCTCTTAATACTTATTTTGTTGACATTCGTGGGTTCAATAATGTTGGTCGACAAGCCCTAGGCACGATAGTCTTGCCTTTGAGGTTGGGACCCGTTACCGTACCTACCCTAGTATATGTTATGTCAGAAAAGTTACCTTATAACCTTCTTCTTGGTAGACCGTGGATTCATGCTATGGGTGCAGTCCCGTCTACCTTGCATAAATCTATTAAGTTCATCGCTAACAATAAAGTAGTCACAATCAAGGCTGACCCTGATGCTATGCACTTATGTGAAATGGCAGTTGTTGGTTGAGCTTCTGTTGTGCCTACTCTTATTCCTTCAATGTCTTCCACTATGTCGATGTTTACTCCAGCAGTACCTACTATAAAGGATACTCTTGAGATAAACGTCCCTAAAGAAGATCCTTCAGAAGCAAGGAGCCCTAAGTGTGCTCCTTCTACCTCTTCTCAAAAGAATGCATGTCTTGGTGATGATTGGGGTTCCTTAGACTTTACAAATGCCTTCATTGGGAAATATAAAGTCGACCCGATCCACTTAGACCTTCCAAGAACATTGCCTACACCCGCTATCAAAGATGACTATTCTTCTATATCATGAGGTAAGGTGAATGCAAATTGTAATGTTCTTGGTGTTGATCCTCCTTCTAAGGAAGGCGATCACACTTCTATTAAAGAAGTTAACGCTGGTAACCCTATCAAAAAGGATGATGGCAATCTCGTAAAGGAGTGTGATCCCCCTTGTCGAAATAACGCTCTCTATGGAGATCCTCCTCCTTTTTCTTCTACCTCCGTATCTTCTTGTGAGCTGTCAAACTTTTCTCCACGAGAAAGGTTTGCTTCCTACTCCTCATTCTTTATCTAAGCAAGAGTGTATCTTGTTACAGCTTCTAAAAGCCCGCTTGATTATTCTTCCTTCTCCTACACACAAGAAAGTTTGTAAGCATAAAGATTCTTTTTGCGCATACCATCGAGTGCGTGGTCATTCCACTAGCGAATGTAAAGCCTTGAAGGACAAAATTCAACAACTTCGTGATTCAGGTGCCATCAAACTCCCGTTTGATTTACGCACTTGCCTTTACTTTGCATGACAAGTGATATTGAGGTTTACCTCTATCCTGTTCGAAGTATCTTGCATAGTTCTCCTCCCCTATATGTTGGGGGCAATGATAACTCATTTCGGAGATGTATGTCCTTCTTAAGGACCCTCTCTTCTCTATATCTTTCAAATGAAGCGTCCCTTGAGTGGACCCCTTTTCTCTTTTGAAGGGTTCCTGAGGGACCTCTTGGAAAGTCTTTCTCTCAAACAAATTCATTGGTGTCTAGCTTGTGGGCAGCCCAACTAGACCTATTTCACAACTTTGGCGTCTAGCTTGGGGGAAGCCCGACTAGACCTATTTCATATCTTCACATCTAGCTTGGGGGCAGCCTGACTAGACCTCGCTTTTCAAACAGTGCGTCCCTTGAGTGGACCCCTCCTTTTTTCACGCCGAGTTCCTGAGGGACCCCTTTGAAAGTTTTACGGTCTACTTGACCGGCCACTTTTAGACACACTATCTGCGGGTAGAGGTGTCGCGGCTTTAGACACGCTTTATCTACGGGTAGACGTGTCGCCGCTTTTCGACTCTGCGGAGTCCGCTTCTTGGGGTTTCCTTCATGTGAGAGTTCTTGAAGGGCACCTTCCTTGCAGGCATGCGGGTCTATAAGGTACTTCCTTGGCTTCTTCCATGTGAAAGATCTTGGGGGATGCCTCCTTACAAGTCTGCGGGCTTGTGAGGCGCTTTTCGGTGATACGGGTTTCCTCCTTGAGTGGGGTTTGCTTTTATCACCTTCTTTTGTGGTGCGGGTTCTACTCCTGAGCGGGTTTTGCTTTCACCACACGCTTTTCGGTGATACGAGTTTCCTCCTTGAGCGGGGTTTGCTTTTATCACCTTCTTTTGTGGTGCAAGTTCTACTCCTGAGTAGGTTTTGCTTTCACCACACGTTTTTCGGTGATACGGGTCTCCTCCTTGAGCGGGGTTTGCTTTTATCACCTTCTTTGTGGTGCGGGTTCTACTCCTGAGCGGGTTTTGCTTTCACCACACGCTTTATCTCTCTCTTCTCTCTTGTATATACCAGATCAAAGATTTACATCTTCATCCCAAGTAAATGCTCTTTCTTAAGCTTCATAGTTTTGCAGAACTACAAAGTCCTCTTTTGATCTTGCACTCTCAGGTTTGCTAGATCGCAGTCTACTTCCTCGACGGTTCAGGTATACATTTATAACCTTAATCTTTCTTGATCGGCTTTACCAAGCACTCATCAATACTCATGCTCGCTAAAGTGGGGGCAAAATGTATAAAAGTGAATTTGCACCCTATGTGCAATTCCCCTTTTTGCCTTTGTCCACCTTAGAAAACCAAGTTCGGAGGCTTAATTCCACCTAAGCCCGCTGCTTGCAACACACTTGGCGCCTGTTTTGAGCATCGGTGGAGGCGTTTCTTTCGGGGATGCCTGCGCGGAGCACAAATGTCCGCGCGACGCGCTTACGTCCCTGACAGATTCCTACGTCTAGAGCCTGCAGAGGCGTTACACTTCCCATTGGGGGTCGATTTGTAACACCCTCCTCGGCCGACCGACCTGAATATGGCCGTTTTCTTCCTCATTCCTTCATATTCAGCCCTTGAACTTGCATTTTGAAGGTTGGAAGATCTCTTCACCACTTCTAGACTTCATCCACAAGCTTCTTCAATCCTCTTCCAAGCATTGAGCTCACACTTTACACTTCACAGCAGCAACATCAACACTTCACCACGTCAGTAGAGCAAGTGTGGAACAAAACACCATTGCAGCAGAGGCTTGAGTTCCTCTCATTTTCTCCCCCATTAGCCTTGAGCGCTCTTGGTGGAGGTGGTAAGCTTTCACTCCTCTCCTCTATTACTTGGTTGAGTAGCATAACACTGTTTTGTAGTGCTTTAGTGCTTTTTACTTCCTTTCTACCTTTCTCTCTATCTATCTGGCTGCCCGTGGAGGTGGGAACACCAAAACGGGGTCTGACTGAGATAGGCCCCTATACAGCCCCAACATTCTCTCCCTCTTGTGTGCAGGTATTGAAGACACTCACGGGTTGGAAGCTTCATCACTCGCATAGTTTTAAGTATCTCCTTCCTTTCTTCTCCTTATCTTTGTCAATTCTACTATTTTATCGCATTCTATTGTTGTCATATATTCTACAAGTTCTTAGCGATCAGATAGAAGTAGTCACTTAGCTGTTTTCTAAGACATCCTCACTTTCTGGTCCCTACGAGACGCCAGCGCGCCACGTTGTCGTCCACTTTCTGTGCTGACATCCTTTGGCCGAGAGCTTGTCAGTTTGTCCAGAGAACCTCTGTAACCCGCTCTTTTGGATTCTAGAACTCTCACTGCTTTTCCATTGAGGTAATATAGGGCAGTTCGCCCCGTGCCCCATGAGGATCTCTGAGTGGAGAACTCATGAGTAGTGAATCCCCCTATATCACACCTAGATATTTGCAACTGTTCAACTGCTCATCAAGAAGCTTATAAGCACTTGAAACTGCTCATGATGCTGCCATAACTGTCATAAATTCATTCAAACAGCCAAAAGCCAACTTCCTCTACCTTGAAACTGCCTTAACTGCCCCTTGCATGATGTTAGGGCATGTGTTAAAGTTTTGACATGGTCAACACTCCCTTGGAAGCATAGGAGAACTTCAGGGGCAAGTCCTAACACTCCTTTGATTTCATCAAGGCTTCTTTATTTTCAATTCTTCACCACTTACAGGACTGTGATATGCATTTAGCACAAACTCTTAGATGGCTTTCATGCACTGTTCATCTCCATTACTATAACTATCACTGGAATTTCTGCCTCCTTTCATGACTGTCATATTTATCTTGTTTTATCATTTTGTCATCAAATGCTTTGTAACAGAGTGTAACACCATGCCATGCTATCTCATTCTTATTCATAGAGTAGTCATATTTCCTTATCTCATAAGGTCCCTTTTACTACTCATTCCCCGTTAGTCATTATATCACTCAGTGTACCTATGTATCCTGCCCTCTTCCAGAAATAGGCTTCTTATTTTCCAATGAAGGCAGCAAAGGAGATAGTGCTAATATGTCTTTTTCTAGAGTAGTTTTTTGCATTGATATGCTAACTTCTCTGTGTAAATTTTGTCTTCATGTTGTGGATTTGATGCTTTGAAGATGGATCATTAGCAACTCCATGTAGCTTACTTTGTAATGTCCCCTTCTCATCAGTGATCTGTTCTGACGCTCATCAGCCTAATCCGGAAGCCCGTAGGCTCGTTTGATGTAAAATTAGGGTTTCCATGTTCAGAGGTTCTATGGCATTTCAGGGAGTTTACTATTTATAGTAAATTCTATTTTTGGCAGTATGCAGTTATCAGTCTTCAGGTCTTCATTTTCAGTTGGAGCATTTAATGCAATTCAAGTCTGGCTTCTAAAGGTTTTATTTTGGTGAATAAAGGCATTAATGTTATAATTTGCAGTTGACCCCTTGGCCTAGGAGAACAACTTTAAGTTGTGTTTAAAAGAGGGAGTTGGAAGGGGGACTCCTTCATTAGGTGTTTATTATTATTTTTAATAATGTCATAATGCCTTGGGAAAAGTGGACGACTCTTTTAAGGAGTTATATTTTTAAATAAAGTGAAGTTTATTAGCTTGCAAGAGGGACGCCATCTTGAAGAATTAATTGATTTTTGGAAATTGAAAAGACTCTTGTGTCTTTTGGTGTGCCTTCTCAAGAATTTGAAGAGTTTTCTGAGCTTCTTTAAAATGAAGGCTTTGCTCCAGCTTTGGTATCCATTATGCTGTCGGAATGACTTCATGAATTTAGCTTCGAGGAATGCTTACCTCTTAGCATTTATCCAATTTCGTGTTTGAAAGATAACACCTAGTTGGTTTTGGGACTGCTTCTCATCCAGACTAGCAAATTGATCTCGAATATTGAAAAATTTGTAGTTTTTGTCAATTTTGAAGTTGCTGATGCGCCTACAGCTGAAAGTGAATTTTGCTAGCAGCTCTTGAAATAAATTTATTCTGGTTCTGGGTATCTTTGCTATGCATTTGTAGACCTATGGCGACCCTTCTTGCAAAGTGGCAGATTTTATTTCGAAGTTGGTGATTTTATCTAGCAAAATCACCCCTTTCAAGGGCCGTACCATTTAGAGTGCCTTGGGAATTGTGCCAAGAATTAATGACTGATATTTGTTGCTGTTTCCTCATCATGGAATGGGTGCCTACCTTCCAGCAGCTCATTGCAAGTGTTCTCACGTCATTTGGAGGTATTTTGAGTGAGTTGTGAATATTTCTTTGAATTTCACAGTTGCTGATCAGAATTTCCAGAATCTCAGTTTTATATCAGATTTTATTAGATTTCAGTTTTGGCATTATTTCATCATTGAAGAGCTAAAAAACATTGAAAGAATTCATTCTCCTCTTCTTAGCATTGTTCTCTTTTATTGTAATTTGTAATTTGCAGATTTCATGATTGTACAGTTGAGATATAGTAGTACTAATCCAACCATTTAGTTTCTACAATTACTTGTTAAATTCCATATTAATTACCCCTGGATGGTTTACCGCCAATGTGGAGAATGAACATTGTAGCTCTCATTGTACCCACTTTCAAGTGGTGAATCCCCACTCTTAAGTGGATGCCCACCGCAGTGGATGAATTAGATAGATGTATCTTCATGGCTGGTTATCCGTCTAATTGTTTCAGTTTTAATTAATAACTCCGTCATATGTTAGCACCTCGCCCTCAGTGGGATCTTGAGTGCACATTCTTGATGTTGAGTTTGTTTCATTTCAAGTTATTGTTTTTAGTTTCTCCGCCATATGACAACACCTCTCCTTCCTTGGGATTGAGTGTGCATTCTTGGCGTTGAGATCTTTCAAACTTGGATTTCAATTTTAATGCTAACGCTAATTCAATTGGCTTAGTGTTGTTTATGTTGTGAATTTCAACGAAAAAATTGGTTAGCATTTTTCATACTTCCAACTCTTAAGAACTTAGTTCCTATTAAATCATTAGGTTCAGACAATTGCCCCATTCTTAACCTAGTAAGGATATATCCCTCTTACTCCACAGTTTGCTGCACAGATATAAGCCATTGAACAGTTTGAGGCAATATTCTTGTTGCTCTCAAGGAGGGTCACAGTGAGTGGTGAATGCTTCTTGCAAGTATCTAACACCTTCCAAGCCCTGGACCAATGGCTCTGTTGTGACCTTTTCACACATCGCCCCATTCAAAATGGGGACCCCCTAATTTTTGCTCCATTCTGGTCTTTTGGCTTTGTTTTCGTCTCTCTCTCTATTTTTGTCTCTTTCTGCTGTCTGCCTTTCCGGGGATGTGTCAGTCATCGAGCTTAAATGTGAAATTTTGGCCAAGTCTGAAAATTAGGGTTTTGAACTTCCCAACCAATTTGAAGTCAAATGAAGTGAATAAATTGAAATCTGTGACTAACATTGATGTCAATATGTTTCCAACAAGTTTCCATTGAAATTCCATCAAATTCTGGCAACTTACTATTTTTAGTATGTGTTCAATTCCGAGCGTCCCTTCAACATTTTTGAAGTTTCAACAGTCACACTACATCCATAACACATCAAGCTGCTCGTCTGCAAATTTTGAGCTTAAACGGACAACTTGCTATTTTTAGCAGTTTAGCTTCCGAAGCAAATTTTAGGGTTTATATGAGAAGTTTTTCAATGCATGTCTGAGGATTCCTTCTGGGTTTTCTGAGACCTTCGCGATGGTGTAACATGCAAAGTGAGATAATGACTTTCAGAGTTCAGCCTTCGGAGGCTATTTTTAGGGTTTGCATGTTGGGGTTTTCTTTGCATGTCGGGTGATTCCTTGTGGGTTTTTCAAGAGCTTCGCGATGATGTGACATGCAAAGCAAGATGATTGGTTTTCAGGGACTTACTATTTTTAGCAGGTGCACTCCGACAGCTGCCTAGCGCATCAGAACCACAAACAGGGCGAAGTGCAACAAGAACAAGGTCAAACGGAGGTCGTTTGATATGCATGCAAATCAAATTAGGGTTTCCAGCTTCGGGACCCAAAAAGAGGGGTAAAAAGTTAGAATTTTCGAAAACCGGTGTATCCCATTGCGTTCAACATCTTTCAAGCTATCCATCGGTAAAATTTGAAGGCAATCAAAGCACTTACTATTTATAGTAAGGCATTCTAGAAATTGGCTAAAAATAGTAAATCAGTAGCAGGCGCCAGTGCCAACGGGCAGGTCATCCGATGAGGAGCACGTCATTCGAATTTCAAGTCAAACGGAGTTGTGGAGGTCTCAGAAACGAGCAGTTACTATAAATAGTAAACCACCTTCAGAAATGTGCTATTTTTAGCAGGTCAGCTCAGGATGGCAATGTGAATAGGTTGACAAGGTCATGAAGGTCCTGTGCTTAAAATTTCAAATTGATCCGAGCTTCAGAAGTGTGAAAATTGAGGGACTTACTATAAATAGCAGGTATAGAGAAGCTGGCAGAAGGTAAGAAAAACGCCTAAGTCTGGAACTTTGTCCTCCTCACTATGCCAAATGCGCCCACTTCAGTTGGTGATGGAAAATGTTTAAGTATTGAAGCTCGTCCACCTCCACCTATAAAATGCGCCCAGCTTGCCTTCAAGAAGTTCGAAAATTTCTAAGTCTGAGTTTCATCCTCCTGCCTTGGTGAAATGTGCCCTCTTCACAAGCATGAGATAATTTTTTCCTAAAACATGAAGTCTCGTCCTGCAGGCTACCTAAAATGCGCCCTCTTGGAGGTGGAGATGTTAAAATTTTTCTAAGTCTAGACTTATATCCCTCACCACCCCTCATATGTGCCCTCCTCTCAAGTCAAGCATGGAAAATATTCTAAGTCTAAGAGTTTCATCCTTCCTCACATGCTAAATGCGCCCACTTTAGGGAGGAGTTGCTAAAAGTTTCTAAGTGTTGAATATCCTCCTCATATGCTAAAATGCGCCCACCTCTCAAGTCAAAGAGTCAAATGTGTTATCCTCCTCATATGCTAAAATGCGCTCAAGCTAGGAAAAGGTCAACAAGTCAAAGATGTTGAGAATGTTTATCCTCCACCCCCTTTGAAATGCACCCATCCTTCATCAACCTCTAAATGCGCCATGCAAGCTAAGAAGAAGACAAAAGGATGTTGACTTTCCTCTCTCCCTTTTGAATGCGCCAAGTAAAGAATGAGTTTGAGGTGAAAAATGGAGGTGAAACTGATAAAAAAGTCACCAAGGCGTGGTGAAAGTTATTCCTCTGACACATGAGATGTGCCAAGGTGAGGTAAATAAAGAGTGAATATGCTAGGCGTGGAAATGTTCATCCTCCTCAAGGTGCTAAATGCGCCCAAGGTGCATAAGGCTTAAAATATCCTAAGGCGTTGGAAGCTAAGTCCACCTCAACAAGTGAAATGCGCCCAAGATGAGACATGAAGTGAAATATGTTGGGCGTTGAAATTAAAATATTCTCCATGACATGATATGTGCTCTCAAGGCATTTAAAAGAAAAAATTTCTAAGTGAGTTGATAAAAAAATTCCTCACCACAGGCAAGATGATTGTAGGGTGATGAAATTTTCTAAGGCATGAATAAAATTGGTAATGGATATGTCAGAATGTGCCAGCTTCAAGATGATGAAAATTGTCAGGGCGGAGCGTAGAAATTATGCCCATATGTGAAGAGTGAAAATAAATTTGATGGAGAAATATTTTTCTAGGTTCAAAATTCAAAAATTAAATGAACCCCTTCGTTGTATACCCATGAATTCAATGCGTTCTGAGGGAAATTTTCTTCTGGGTACTAAAGATCTTCGACAAGAAGTTGATTTTAAAGACTTCTGCACTTCGCCAAGGCCTTCAGGTTGGGGAATTTAATCGTCAGTCGAAATAATGAATTTTCCTAAAGAAATTTAAAATTTTCCAAGGCAAAGTGAATAAAATGTGTTTTCAAGGAAAAATGCTTCAGATGATGAATTTGAAGTTGACTGCTTAGGTGAATTTGCTCAAATTCTTCGTGATAACTAATATTCCAAAGTCAGCGATGAATAAAATTGAGTATCAGAGCTTCGGCTGGTGAAGTGAATTCCTTGAAGATGATGCAGTTGAAGCTAACACTCTCAAAAGATGATTTTAAAAGGTGTATCTCTTAAGCACGCCCTTGAGAAGGATGAAATTTGTCTAAGGCATTTGATGCACAGGTGGTATATGCCCCAGCCTACAGATCATGAAGAAAGCAAAGTTGGCTAGAGAAAAATGATGAACCCTATCAGATGAAGAGACCACTTGAACATCGGAGTGAGGTAAATTTATGTTATGAAGTGTTCTAATGCTCTCCTCTTGGCTTGTTTTGTAGGAGGAACGTCAAGACCAGGCGGTGGTGAAGTAAATAGTCCAAGATGATGGAATCGTGAAACAAGTACTTGGAAGAAATGGCTAAGTGTTGGAATTTCTCCCTAAAGACCCAATATGCACCAAACGCAGTCAAGCGAACGCAAAGCGTGAATGATTGAATCCAAGACAAGAGAATCTTCCAAGTTCAGAATGAAGGAAAAGATGAAGGCTCGGGTGTTGTCAAACAGGTTAAAAAGTTACAGCCTTGAAGTTGCAGATCGAGAACGTGCCTGCCATACTGGTCCAAGAGGTTGGAGCAGTGTGAACGCGTCTATGAACAGGGATCTTCTAGAAGATGGTGGCCATTAATTGCTCATTTATTGCCCCACTCCTCTTTGTGGCGGTTTTTAGGGTGAATCTTGTTTAGGGTTGAGGTGGCACAATCTGGGCCATCCAGCCGATTGTAATCTGAGCCGTCCGTCAGACTTGGCCAGCTATATAAAGGGGAGTCCCCCTCATTTGTACTCTAGAGTTAGAATAGCAGAGAAGGAATAGAGAGAAATTGATAGAATAGAAAGTAGAATAGTTTGATAGTATAGTTTAGATTGAAAAGGAAGGAAAGTCTTCCCTTTGAATACTTTGTAAGAAGTTGTCGTGAATGCTTTCATAATAAAAGAATTTTTCATTGATGGTGATTTCTTCTTTGTTATGAGTAGTTGTCGAGGCTTCTTCATCCTTCCAATTCACGTAGCATCTTGAAGTAGCTTAAAGTAAAGTAGATTTCATTTCATGCAAGTACTTAGTAATTGTGGAATGTGATGCTCAATTTGAGCAAGACTTTGCTTGTCCATACCACTAGCGGGCTCGCTGACGGTGGGTTCGCCCTGCGTGGTCAACTGGATTACTTTTCAAACTTAACTTCAATTGTGATTCACGTGTTTGTATGCATCGTCTTGATGGTACTTGCATGTTGAGTTATAATTTGAACACCTTTCGCCACTCCTCTGAAGATTGCACCGGTTTTGTGGAAGCTGTCCGAAGTGAAGCAAAGCAAGGCTCGGTTGAAGTCTGCAAGAATTGATTGCCATGTCCCACACCTTAGAGTAGATTAGAACATTCTTACCCCTACACTCATTTTAAATTCAGTTCATTTCTGGTTAGCGTTAGGAAATTTGCACTTACCTACCAAATCATCCAAATTACATGAAAGCCCCTTAATCTATTGTCTGCCGTCAGTTGTCGAACAATTGTGTAAGTCCCCTTGAAATACCAGCAAAATCACAACGAACCAACTGGGGGTATTCTATTGCATTATCGGAACCTTGGAGTTGAAAGCATGAACTCACTCGCAATCTTAGCATGCTGAATACTTTATTCAAGAGAGGGTAGGGTATCCGTTGGGAAACTTTATTTTGTGTTGGTGCGGTCACAAAAATCACATCAACAGGCTCCAATGATCTGATCTGTGCAGCACTTATATATTTCTTTAAAACCTGGATTTGCTCTAGAATAAAGCGAAGACCTTTTACCAATACATGTGCAAAGGAACAATTTGTTTTCTTGTCCATTCCAACTACTATCTGAGATAGCTCATGAAATAATTGCTCTTGCATTGTTTTGGATTCATTATCATTTGCTAGAATAGCAAGCTTCAACACAACACCTAATGAATATTCCAAAAGCTTGCTGAGATACTCCATGTCTTGGCTTCCTAACTCTAATATCTGAAATAAAAGAGCCGTGTCAATGCTGTTGAGGATTTCTTGTTTCCAGCTTGCAGGAACTAATGCAACAAGTTTATTCCTGACTTTTTTCACCAGTTTAATAACCCAAATATAATCAGGGGGGTTGCTTGTAAGAGACATTTTAACACAATCCCAAAATGCTATCTCCATTTCTTGATTTTATCTTCACCGTTAGTTCATCTGAAGACTTGTTCATTCCACACACAGAATCAGCAAATGTTCTATCTCTGCCTTTGGACTGTCATGACACCTTGTGACTATCCTCTTCATCTTCTAAGTTAGATTGTATTAAGTGTAGAGTGGTCCTTGTCCTTGATGTCACTTTTTCTTACATAATCAACAGACTATAAGGACTGTCATTTACGTACTTTTTAAACTATCATTGTAGGTCGTCTTCATGCATGCTAATGACAAGTCTCTTGACCGTCTCAAGATTTAGAAAGAAACAATAAATAGTCCTCCAAGCAGTTTCTTTTCACAGATCCAGCATTTCTTCAACTAAAACTGAGATCCACAGCTATGGTTGTTTGGGTTCATTGGGTCTGAGAAGAAATCTTTCTGGCCATTCTGCTATAAACTTCCCTTTCATCTTCATTTGTTCCATGTGATTCTTTCATTCATGGATTTTGCATCACATAATGGAGGTTACAAAACAGACTCATGAAAGCCTTCATTGATTGAGTTCACCTCGTGGCCTCACTCTTGTGAGGGTTTTAGAATTTCCAGAAAACCTGAGCTTTCTGCCACTTTTCATCTTAAATAGTATCTGTATGGACTCTACATATTTTTTCTTTTGTGAGTATTATGAGCTTTTATGGACTGTCCAATTATCCTTTTGGTGTATGGGCTATCTTAAGCTTTCATGGACTGTCCAATCTCATCAAACCCTGCTCCATGAATCTCACAGTCATAAATGACTGTCAAGGACATTACTAAATTGCAATCATTTTTCACTGACTTCTACTGTGTTATCATCCTCTTGGCAATGAAAATCATTGCCATAGCTGTCTTCAAAACAATCTTACACCTTTATTCTACAGTCCTCTTGGCAGTTGCTCTTCATTAAACCCTTTAATCCATTTCTCAACCCTTTTGACCTCACTGTCTTGTGCAAGGATGACTGTCATGATATGAAAACCACCTTCATGACTGTGATATGTCTTTGTCATTAGTCACTTGACTGCCCATTGTCAACTGTCTTCATGACTGTCTCTCTTATTTCTCTGTTCTTTCAGTCATTATCCTAATCCAAGGTAAATGCCATCTTCATTTGCCATGACAGTCATGTCACTGTGTTGTGCTACATTTTTTAACAATGCTCCCTGACACCGAGTATCTCGAAAGAAAAAATATTGTAATCTCTCAACTATACAACCTCTGTCATGAATTCCATGCCATTCTCCTTCATTTGACTGTCCTAAAGGACATTTCCCAGGTCAGTACTATGGTCATTTGTAGACTTCTCCATATCTTGTAACTTAATAACATTGTTTACTGTCATGTCAATCTGCTATTTGACTGCCTTTTGAAATCTGCCAACCATGTGAATGGTACTGTTATTACTTTGTCTAACTGTGTCACACACTTATACCAAATCAAATAGGTTGAAAACATTGTCATGAAGATCATACCAAAATGCTACCCCTGACCACTATCCACTCTGTCCTCTACTTGCTTTTTGTTGCTGCAGGTATTGTCTCATATAATATCACCATTTCCTTGGGGTTCTCTTCTTTTTGCTTTCAAAAAATCACTCAATAGCTTTGTTCATTGTTCTCTTTTTTCACTCGACTGTCATTCTCATACTAGCAGGTACTTTGAAAACACTACTGTTGAAAATGCAATAAGTATCCAGTCCTTTAATACATTAGCCATTCTACAGTGACTGCTTCAGCTCTACATTGCTGGTTGCTCTAACAAAAACCAAGGAACAAATAAAAACAAGAAAACTGCAAGTGAAAAGGGAGCTCTTGAAAGATCCTTTTAAATGTATCAAGCCTAAAGCTTTCCTTAACTCCCACAAACTTGGACCACTCTTTAGCTTATGTGTTTAAGATCATTGCCCTTTCTCCACAGTGCTGCCCTCTATACACAGACTTGTCTGTGTATCATGTTATGACTGTCATTACCCCAGTTCACTTTGCATACCCAGCTGTCCTTTTAATTGTCCATGTATGGACTGTCCTGCCTCTTTCATGCTTTGCCTTCTACCCTGAAACTATGTACTGTTCTTATGTCTTATATAACCACTGTCCATTGTGACTTTTGTTCCTCAAAAACCCTATTCTTCTCTTCAAAACATAATCCAACTATGTCCGTTACCATGCTTATTGAGGGCAAGAAATAAAGCTATTTCTTACCCTTCATGGGTTTGCAACCTTAATCTATTATTCTCATGCCATAAATGGATCATCATGCTGTTTTTATTAAATATTAAATGTAATATTAATGGTCATCTTAGCTTTATTTAGTCTCTAGTTAGTCGTTAAGTTAACTTAGACTAAGCTTTAGTTTGCTTTAGTTAACGTTTAGATAACTCTTTCTGTTTAGCTTTAAGTTTGCTTCAGTTACGTTTAGTTAACTCTTTCAGTTAACTAAATCTTCTCCCTAATTTGTAGGGTTTGTAAAGTCTATAAGAGCAAGGCTCTTCTTTAATAAAATCTATCTCATTATTTTACCAAATTAGCATGGTATCAGAGCTAGGATAATGAGACAAACCCAAATTTTTTTGAGGCAGGGTTTGAAATTCGTGATTTTTTCTTTTGAAGATTTTTTCATATTTTTTTAAGAAGAAAAATTGTGGATATTTTTTTCAAGCAAATCGAGGGTTTACAAATTTAAAAATCGTGGGTCACAAAATCGGATTTTTGTCTGATTTTTTGTGAAAATCGTGCGTTTCTGAAGTTTTGGTTTTTGGCGCGGATTCTCTTCTTGTTTCAACGCATTTTTGAGCTTTGTCTAGGCGTGATTCTTCTTCTTGATCTGGGGCATGATTTCCTTCTACTTTGGCTACAATTCTAAGCCCTCTGTGGTCGCGTTTTGTCTTCGTTTCTGGATGCGATCTTAAGGGTTTTCAAGCCACATTTTTCAGTTTTGAAGATTTTGCTGGGCACATTTTGTTGCTTCACAGGCTTCTACTCCTGGTGCATGCATCTTTGTGGTATCCCATGGCTCTATTTGGACACAATTTTCTCTTCCTTGGCTGTGATTTCAGTTATTTTCTTTTGCGTTTCTCTTGCTTCTCTAAAGATGTCATTTGTAGTCTCCTTTTTTCTGCGATTTCAGGAATCTTGAAGCCATTTTTTTGCATTTTTCTGAAGAAAGTTTGAGCCGACTAGGGTTTTGCAAATACACACTCTGTTTGAATCAAAAGAAATTTCTGATTGCAGATTTTTTGTGGGTTTTTCAAGTCATTTTTTGGGTTGTCTTCAGATTTTTCAAGGTGTCTCAAAATCTGTGCCTTGAAATTTGTGCTAGGTTCGCGTGATTTCATGGCAGCTTGAAAAATTCTTCAAGCCAGTTTTGACATAAATTATGGGAAAAATAAAATTTCTGTATAGAGTTTTCGAAAATTTTCTTAAAAAATTTACACAATTTTTTGAGGTTTTTTTTTTCTCTCAAAAATCTTACAGTTTATGAGCCACTTTTTCAAACGATTTTTTGAAAAATTGGAGTTGTGTCAGCTGATTGTCTAGTGTTTTGCCAGCTGATCACAAAGTTACCTCATTTTTCATGCTTTGGAAAACAGGAGGGATGGTGTCTTTGTTCAATATTTTGTTGGAAAGTTCGCAAAATTTCAATGGAAAGAATTACAACACGTGGAAGCAGAGGATGCTTACCATCTTTGAGTACCGGTGTCTGGATGCGCTTGTTCTTGATACAGAAGTTTGTCCCACTGCTGTTGGGAAGGATTAGGAAAAGTATGATGGAAGTAATAGGGAGGCAGTCATGCTTCTTAAATTATCTATCGCCGATGAGATGTTACCAGAAATACCATCTGGTAAATCTGCTACGGAGATCTGGAAGCATTTGAAAGATCTTCATGAAACCTCAAGCAAGGGAAGGGCTTTCTTTCTAAAGAATATGCTCTTTTCTATTATGATGGATGACCAAGTGTCTTTGTAGGAGCACTTGATGAAAGTAAAAAATATTCGCGATCAATTGGAGGCTATTGGTCGTAAGATAGAAGAAGAGGATATGGTGGTGATCACTTTGAAAAGTTTGCCACGTTCCTGAGCACTTCATTGAAATGCTCAACATTACATCCACCAATGTTGACTGGAAGTTTGATGAGATGTGCAACAAGCTTTTGCAGCAGGATCAATCGAAGAAGCAGTTTGGGAGCAGCAATGAGTCTCCAAGTGTTGAACAAGCATTTACTGCCAAGGATGTTGGCAAAGGCAAGTCCACTCAGCAGAAAGGACGAGGTGATTCAGAGGAGGGCTCCAAGAAGTCTTTTGCTTGCCATTACTGTGGGAAGATTGGTCATATACTGAGGTATTGCAGAAAGCGATTGGCTGATGAGAAGTCCAACCAGGAAGCATTTCAGCAAAGTGCTCACGTAGCGGAGCAGACTGAGCAGAAGTAGTTTGCACACTTTACATTTTGATGACCAACACAATATGGGTAGACTTAGATTTTTTGTTTGTACGATGACCATTAAGGGAGGGTATTAAATATTAAATGTAATATTAATGGTCATCTTAGCTTTATTTAGTCTTTAGTTAGTCGTAAGTTAACTTGTTGTTAACTTAGACTAAGTTTTAGTTTGCTTTAGTTAACGTTTAGTTAACTCTTTTTGTTTAGCTTCAAGTTTGCTTCAGTTACGTATAGTTAACTCTTCCAATAAACTAAATCTTCTCCTTAATTTGTAGGGTTTGTAAAGTCTATAAGAGCAAGGCTCTTCTTTAATAAAATCTATCTCATTATTTTACCAAATTAACAGTTTTGTCTCTAAACTACTGTGAATGTTGTATGTGAGACCTAATCACCGTCCTATTTTTATCTATGGTTTAAGAATATGAAGGCATTTTCCTAAAAGGATAAGCTTATCAACAACTATCATGGAAGCAGTGGAAACACATATTCTAGGTTTTGAATATTTGATCAAGAATATATATTATAAGCAAGCTCTTTTCATCTCTACACAAGAAACGCACCTGGAAAGGTAAGGATGTTGGTCATATATGGAAACCTCTCCTTGGAGATACCTCTCACGTGGAATGATCTGCTACAAAATCTTAAAAAAACTTCCACTTTCCTTGCACTACGCCAAGTCTTCCTCCTCCTTATGCAGCATGGTGTATAGCAGGGACAGCAAGTTCTGTCTTTCTTTCCATGTGTCATGAGCTTGAAAAGCTGTGATCTCAACGTGCCATGCTTCTCTTCCATAAATATCTGCAACATGCCATAACAGAGTCACAACAAAGTGTTCATGTATTGAATAGAGCAAGACCTTTTCAATGTCCTCAATGGAACCCTAAAAACTTAAGGATATTCGACCTTCTTGTGATGACCCACCTTACAATAGACTTCAAGTGCTAAAGGCACAAGATTATTAACAAAACAACGGATATATTAATAGCAGCAATTAAAATATTACTAAGACAATATCACTGTTTTGCTGGCTGACCTGCAAAGTAATAGGAATTAAAATAAAATAGTAATTCTATTTGTGAAGGGGCCGACCTTCCCAAGACATCGCCACACCTTAATGAAGACTAAATAAAATATATAATTAATTATTAGGCTGACCTCCCTTAAAGATCACCCCTTTTCGAATAGGCATTTCCCTTGTGAAAGATCATGTATCTCGGGTGAAGAGACATAGGAGCGATATTAATAGGAGATAACGTGGAAGGTTAGAGGGGGAAAAAATATGGAATAGGATTTAAAAGGCATGTACACAAGCAGGGAAGGAATCAATAAGAAATATTATTAGATATAATAGCAGATATCTTAATAGATTATGATCATTGAATCATATACAAATTTGCATAGAAGATATAGAAGAGATAATTAGGAAATAGGAAAATCAATCAGAAGTTTGCATAAAGCAGCAGATTAGAAATGAAATGGAAAATATACGGGAATCATGGACGAAGAAATAAATGAGTCTGGAACATATTTCTGAGTGCAGCAGCAGACATAATCAGATCGAACAGCAAGGCAATTGGAGCAAATCAAACATGATGATCTGCATTCAGCAGACAAAGACAAAAGGCATACAATAGAAGTAATTGATCAACAACATAGCCTCTTATACATATACAACAGATTCAATCAGAGTAACATCATAATCAGGTCCTGTGGTATGCATAGATAATTGTTTTATACTTATTTATTAGATAAATGTAGACATATATAATTGTACCAATTAAACACCGATATAATATCATATTATGTAGCTGTAGTGTCGGAAAATGTACTCCTTTAGATTTTCACACTATGTTTGGGTCCCTTAATTAATTGGACTTAATTAAGCTTCTAATTGCCTAAATTTAGCATTTACAAAGCCTAATTAATTGCAATTTCCGAAAGGGGAATCATGATTTAATTAATGCATTTATTATTTTTAACACCTCGAAATGAATAGGTTTTGATTCTTTAGGTTAGGACTTTTGTGACCTTTTTCACACATCGCCCCATTGCAAATGGGGACCCTCACTGGTTTGCTCTTAGGGTTTTGCGTTGAGTAGCAATCTCATAGTCTCTGATATCTGGGAATTTCATGTCAAGGTCTGGAGTCATCATCCGAGCCAAGTTGGGAGTTTTAGCCCGAAACTGAACGTAAACGTCATGGAAGTGCTTAGAAGGCCTCGCAGACGAGGATCGCCTGTGCTTTCGCTCAATTCTGACACTTCCTATTTTTTAGGGATTCTGCTTTTTTGCTTTTTTGCTTTTTTCGTTTTTGGCATTTCTGGCCCAATCTGGAATTTGCTATTTTTAGAAAGTTGCTTTTTTCTATTTTTAGTAAGTTTCTATTTTTAGAAAGTACAGGGTGTCATTAGCATTTGAGTCAAAAGTTTCTATTTTTGGAACTAAAAAGCAAGCAAAAAATCGAAAAAATCATGAGAAAAGCAGAGAAAAAGCGCATGCAAGGCAGAGAAAGGCGCATGCAAGATGAGAAAAGCAGAGAAAAGGCGCATGCAAAGTCAAAAAATCAACTGGATAAAATCGCGCCATCATGAGAAAATCACTGAAAAATCAACTAAAAAAGCAGGCAGTTCATGGTGAAATTCGCCTAAGTCTGGAAGAGGTACGCCCTTGAGAAGTTAAAAGTCCAGTTGAAACTTTAGAAAATCCAGTTCGAAAATCCAGTGATCAAAGGGAAAATCCAAGTAAAATTCATTTGAGGAAATTCGCATTCTTCAAGAAAATCCAGTTGGACGAAGTGAAAAATCCAGTTGGACAAAGTAAGAAATCGACTAAGGCATCAAAATTATTGAACTGGACTTCAGGAAATTGAGTGGAGTGAAAATTCCAGTTGGGAAGTGAAAAAATCCAGTTGGAAGTCGAATTTTCTCAAGGTAGAATCGAATTTTTTCTAAGGCAAAGTCACTTTGAGAAGTTAAAATTCCAGTTGAAAAGTCAAGAAGTCCAGTTGAAGGTCGAATTTTGCTAAAGGCAAAAAAAATAAAGAAAAACTTAAGTTTTCTTTCACCAAGCCAAAAGGGACGCCTTGTTTGAAAAGTCAAAGATATGGATAAGATTGCTTTTTCGTTTTTAAAGCAAAATACAACCAATGAGAGAAAGAAATCGACCTAAAACAATTTGGGAAGGTTTTTATTATAAAAGACAATCTAGTGAGCTCATTATTTTATTATTTACAAAGTCGACTTTCTTCACAGGCAGAGCTCTCCCAAGAAAAGACGTCTTTTTCAGCTGCAAGTGGATTTTTTCTTGAGTTCCAGAACACTGAATTGAATTTTTTCTCTTCATTTTCAGATTTTCTTCAAACAACTGCAGGTTATCTTTGGCGATTTTGAGAAGGGAATTGGATTTTTTCATTAAAGATTGGAGAAAACTTCAGTATAAACCTTTAAAAATCCAGAAGATTATTTAAAATTCCATGAATGCTTTTGAAAATAATAAAGGAAAATCGATTTCATTTAAGAATTTATTCTTTATGCATCCTTTAATCAAGTTCTGGATTTTTAATTAATTTTTTAAAATTTCTCCAGCCAAGAAATCGCCTTTTTGCAAATTTATTAAAAAATTCTCTAACTTCGAGTTTCTTACAGGCGCAATGTCTTCTCCAAAGAATGTGGGAGGTGGAGTCAGAAAAGTCAAGTCAAGGAAGTCCTGAAGGAATTTTATCCAGAATCCCAGTTGTCCTCGAAGTGGAGAAAGTGACAGATACAAACTTTGAACAATTTAATGCGATTCAGCACAAGAGAAGGATGTTTGGCACAGGAAACGAAATGCCTACACCTATCGCCTCAAATATTGTTAAGTCTGGACTTCATCAAGCAGCAGGATTTCCGCCTGCAGTTCAGTGCAGTGAGTTAATGGTTGAATGCGCCAGAAGGTACAATCCTCAAACAAGATCAATTAAAACGCCCAATGGAATCACCTTGGCCTATTTCACAGAGGATTCAGTCAGGGAGGTATTTGGTATTCCCCATCGCCGGAAAATGTTAAACAGGACTCAGC
Organism: Sequoia sempervirens; assembly: GCA_007258455.2. NCBI lineage: Eukaryota > Viridiplantae > Streptophyta > Pinopsida > Cupressales > Cupressaceae > Sequoia > Sequoia sempervirens. Next base: position 41,782 of record VDFB02311621.1, read on the forward strand.
AAGAATCACAGGCCATGTTCGATCAAGCCAAGGAATCCTGTTTGGACATCATCAATTCCAACTGGATTAAAGAACCCAAAAGGCATCGTTCCAAGTTGCCAAAGAGACTAATTTGCACAGATTTTAAGATAGAATATAGTGATATGATTCACATGCTGAACAGAGTTATGGGAACTTCTCAGGGAGCCTTCTTTGAGGTGTGGATGTTTTCATACGTGGAGGAAATCGTATTGGGAATGGAGGCTATAAATTGGGCCAAGTTAATAAGTGATAACATCGATTTCCAGTTGAGAAACCTTGAAAAAACTAAAACCTTTTACATGAGTTCTTATGTGGTTTACATTCTGGCAAGATTCACTAAGTACAGAGGACTGATTTGTAAAGGCGAAGTAGGACTTCGGAAAGATCAACTCAAATCATATGAATGTTACCCGCAGCTCCAGCTACATTACAGGGACAATTTCAAGATAACAAATGATGCCTTCCTTATGTACATCACACGAGTTCTTCAAGGAACAGTACAGAGAAGGCTATCTAAAGAAGCTATGGCAATGCTTGACAAGTTCGGGTCTTGGTTTATCCAGTTTCCGACATTTACTTACATAAGAATTCATGGATTCTCTGATGCTCCGTACCGACTTCCTCGATACCCAACAGACAAAATTGTTATGCTTGAGGTAGCAAGGCAACTAGCATGCGTAGACTCCATTCAGGCGAAGAAGAACAAACAAAGAGTGGATTTTCCGGTTGCAATTGGAAAAATGCTAGAAGTCTGTCCTTCGTTACAGTCAGCCAAAACAGCAGGGGTAGAGTTGCAATTTTACAAATTCAGCACCTATAATCCAAGGTCCGATTATGACCCATACCTGAGAATACATGGGAAGAAGTCCCTTCATGTTATGCAGATCGAAGATTACTGGTCTAACCTGATGGACGAGTATGGAGTAAGGAAGAAGGCTTGGTCAAGAATTCCAGTTGAACTTGTGAAAAGGTGCGACTTGTTCCCTATACCTGACCAAGTGAAAGACGACGGGGACTACATCCATCCTCAATTTGAACAAGAAAAAGATAAGCCTATTTTATTGCCTAACTGGACACAACCCGAGTTGACCGATGTGAACACATTGATGAAGGACATTTTTGCTTACTCAAGGGAATGGGTCGATGGTCAGATCAGCAAGTTGAGGAAGGAAGGAGTTTCTCTTACTTACGCCACATTGAACAATAAGGATGGCCAGGAGGAAGCAATTGGCGAAAATCCGGATGAATCTCCATATCCCAGCAAGAGGAAGGTAGTAAGTGGAAACCTTCAACTAGAGGAAAAGGAGTCAGCTAATGAGGAATTGGAAAGTAAGAAGCAGAAGGTGACTGAAAATCCCTCATCTTCGAGGACCTTGTCAGTTGAAAATGTATCCATTGTTGATATCGAGCCAAGCTATGAGCAAGAATTTCAGTTTCAAGAGTTAGAACAGGTAGATTCTTTCCAAAATCAAGCCTCCACGGAGTGTTTGGAAGGAGATGATACTTTGATGATTGAAGGTGCAGGAGATACTGAGATCCTTGAGGACAGTGAAGAACTAGGAGATGAGGTAATTTCTGCTCTTAAAGGAATTAATGATGATGTTCAGTTAGAGGATGGAATGGAATTATCCACAATCCCGGATTGGCTAACTGAAAGTTTGAAGAAGAAGTCCAGACCACTGGATGAAGTTCAACCAGTTGAGAGCATACAGGACTTCCTAGAAAGAATTGGCAAGGCTAAAACGCCTAAAAAGCCTAAGAAATATTCTCAGATTACCAGGAATGATACAGGATCCAGGATCTTACAGGTGGCAGTCCCGAAGATTGATAAGCCAAGAGATCAGATTGCTCCTATGGATTATGAAGTTACAACGTTGGACATTGGCCCAACGACAATAGATCAGGATTTCCATGAGTTGGCAGACACTTCCAAAGCCATCAGGGAGAAGTTTGATAAAACAGAAGAGAAGAAGGAAAGGTTGGAGTTAGAAAATCTAAGGCTGATAGAGTTCATTCAGCAGCTAACAGCCCCTTTGCGTCAGGAAAATGCAGCCTTTATTCCACCGTCATCTCTTACTCCGGAGTCCGTTGATGTCCTTGAGGCTATGAGGATTACGAGTCAAGCTACCAAGAGTTGGGTGACCAATATTTCAAAACAAATGGAGCAATTCTTGGAGAAGTGCGCCCAAACTTATGACAGATCTGCATTGCTGATAACTGAAGTTAGTCAAGTTGAGGACCATTGGGAAGATTTCCAGTATGTACAGGACAAAGTGATACCTCGTTTGAGGGTTCTAAAAGAAGTCTCCTTGCAAATTTTGATCCAGGAAGGTGTTGTCGAAGAGGGAGCCTCGTATGATTTCAGCAGGTGGTATTATTCCTTATTGGCCAAAAAGAAGACATATGATGGAATGAAGGAAGAATGTGCTGCTATACGGAACACGATTGAGAAAATTCAGTTCAAAATCCTCACTTCTCTTGAAGGATTAACAGGACAAGAACATCATGATACGAATGGCATAGACTTAGAAGGATTGAGGAAAAGTGTGATGAGCATTTACTTCAAAGAAGTGCAGATTATTACAGAGAATCAGCTTGATGATATGTCTTCCCTTTTGACCTTCATGGAGAACTTTCAGAAGCAGGAGGCTAGATGGGAAGGAACTTTTACTCAGTGCCTGGAGACCTTGGACGTGATTGGAGTGCAACTGGATTCTGTGCCGAGTATCTCGATGGAGGAACTTGATTCTGTGTTAGCCAAATTTCTTGCATTTGCAGCTAGGGAGCGATCCAAAGGGAATTGCATTCTGGATTCCCACCTGCTCGAATGAAGTGCAAGGTGTCATCATTTGCCATGCTCCAAATGGCGTATTCTGCTTGTGCCACGTGTCTTTGAGTTTGTTATGCTTTTAGGGTTAGGGTTGGTCAAATTTGATCTTGGCCGTTGATTTCAAATTTAATCTTGGCCATTGCTTTGTAATTGGGGTGCCTATATAAACCCCATTCATTTCATTTATTCAGGGAGAGACTGATGAGATTGTTGCAATATTGCTGTTTAAATAATAAGTGGATTCAGAGTTGAGCATTTATTATTTCTATGAGCCCGCATGGTTTCATTGATTTCTTCAAAATAGAGTAAATTTGTTTTCAAGTATTTAGATGAATGAAAGATTGATAGTGTTGGAAAAGTGGAATTAGTTCATACCTTTTTCAATTGGATGATTTTCAATTTGATGTGTAAGGTTAGTCTGAACATTAAAACTGCTTAAATTGAATTCTATTATCTATATGCATTGGTCGAATTGATGGTGATATAGTGTAATAAGATATCTTTCGCAAACCCTTGAAGATTGCACCGTCTTTGTCTAGTTGTAGTGCCGTGCTTGGCGAAGCAAAGATTGGTTTAAATTCCATTATCCAGCATTTGTCTCCGAAGTTCATAGGTTTAGTTCTGCGTAAATCTAGTTCCTTTACCCCCATTCCCTTTTTTATTTATTTTATCCTAAACTGAAAATTCCAAAAAACATAAGAGCGTTCAACGTTACATCAATCCAACTCCCTACTTTGAGTGAGTTCATCATTTTAAGGTCCCTTTGTGAAACCAGCATATCACATCATCCATTGAGCTTGTCCATCCCCCAAACCGGAACATTGGAATTACCGTATGACCTTTCTGGCAATCTTAGCATAAGAGGTAATTTTTCAAGAGAGGATAAAGCCGCCCTTGGGCACTCTTTTCTTTATTCTAAGGTGTTTGGTGTGTCACAAAACACTCATCAACACCTAAATTGGCGCTAGAAGGAGGGCCTGATGCGAACAACTGAGTAGTGGAATTACAGGTGAACAAAATGCAGTATGGTGTTGCCGCATGAATTTCCTTTTAACATACCTGTTGAGCAACCAAATCAACCACCTACCGATATCATTGATCAGTTATACTCACTAGCGTGGAAAACACAGACCGATCGTGTTCAGTTTGGTCAGACAAGCCGTGTTCTTGCTAGAGAGGAAGAAAAGGGGAAACGTTTTGAAGAAGCAATTCAAAGAGATTTAATAAGACAAAAAATTGATCGTTTGAAACAGACTTTTAACGAGATAGAACGATCATTTGCCACCAGTTCATCCTCAACAAATCCAAGTTCTTCCAATACCATGAAGAATGGTGCTTCCGGCCCATGTTCCTAATCCAAATCAGGATCCGCAACCGGTATTACAACCAAACTTAGCTTTTCACGACGAACAGGAAGACATTATCACCGAATTGTTTAGCCTTGCTTGGCAAGTAAAGAGAAACGCCCCCGATTGGCTCCGAATGCGTTTTATTCTTGAGCAAGAAGAAGAGAGAGCTAGGCGTATTGAGTTCAACGTTCAGAGAGATCTTCTTGTAGAAAGATTTGAAGCTCTTCAGCGACAGCATAATCAACAAGTTCGTCAACAAGAAAACCAGCCAGCTCATGAAGTAGTCCCTCCACATCCCCAACAAGATTGAAGGAGGCACACTGGATCGGATTGGTTCCTTTTCAGCAGACAGATTCCGAAGGATTACTAGATCTACACCAAATACTTTCAAAGAATTTGTGGAGTTGTCACCCTATAGAAACAGACAAAGAAAGAAAGCAGAGATATCACAAGGAGAAACATCTAGCGTGGTGAGTCCTAGTGAAGAGATACTATCACCCAGAAGAGAAGCACCAATTGGAGAAGTTTCTTCCAGTTTATTCCAGACACCGCCACCACAAGTTCCAATATCAAGCTTAGTTCAAGTTCCAGTATTTGTACAACCCATTCAACCAGTTCAGATAAATCAGCCAAACGTTCCAATGGCTTGGCGTCCAGCTAACGCGTCGCCTCTCACTACATTTGCCGATTATCATGAGATGCCGAAGAATCCGGAGCATTTTTGCTCCAAATTCCAAGTTGGTGATGTCAACCGGACAGCTGATGAACATATCAAGATTTTTGAAGATACTCTCCAGAACCGAGATATTCAACATGAAGATGTAGCATGCCGATTATTCCCATGCTCTTTAGGAGAGGAAGCATATTATTGGTACGTCAACTTACCAGTAAATTCAATCCGAACTTGGCAAAATTTAAAAGATGCCTTCTTGGCAAAATTCCGATTGCCAACCACACCCGCTGAACTCTACCGACAGTTTGTTGAAGTGAAAAGATCAGAACATGAACCAATCAGCACCTTCAACAACAGATTTCATAAGGCGTATACAAGGTTACGTGATCCTTATGAATTGAATGATGCAGCAGCATTACCAGTATATTATGCGGCTTTGGATAGCCTCACTTCCATGTTTGTAAGAAGAGCCAACCCAGTTCCGCCTGACCTCAAAGGAGCATATGCTGAAGCAATTAAAGTTAACTCTGATTTAGGCATGAATGTTGCCGGACCACTTAACCATTTGGGGTATGTTGCTATGCCAAATCAGATAGCAGGGATCAACCAGGCATTGGCACATCACACGCCAGTAATGAATCCCATTTTGCCACCCAACAATCAATTGGTAATTCACCCAGGAGGTCCTATTTCTCAAGCACAACCTTCACAGCCTGTGTATCTACAGAATACAACAACGTCCACCAAGACACAAGAAGAAAAAGAAGAAATGAAAGAGTTGGTTGAACAAGTGAAGAAATTGTCTACTGAGGTAACTCACCTGAGAAATCAAAACAATCAACTCCATAGCATGCAAAGGAATTCTCAAGGATACCAAGGTAATTATCAAAATTACCAAGGTCAATCAAATAATGCTCAAGGCTACCGCAACAATAACCAAGGATATCAGAAGAGGACATGGAATACAGGACCGAATAATGGAAACGTAGCATCACCCCTAGATAATCCTGCAACTCGAGAAAATCGACCACCAGAAAGTATACTCCTCACCGAGTCAGCCTTGTCAGGATGGTGTCGGTTACACAACACCAATCAGCATTCTGAGACACAGTGCAGAGAATTTCAGCTCGCAGCCGACATTTTCCAAAGAGAAATACAAAGGGAAATGCCAGATGACCCATCTACTGCTATAGTCCCTGTGGTGAAGTACGATCAAGCTCTAGTCCTGGACGACTTCACATTCCCACCACTGTTTGAGCAATATCAAGCACCTGACCAGTTCGGACGATTCCCACCAGCATCAGCCAATGAGCCAGTGGAGGCGCCACCTCCTATGTGTTCACATGCAATTGCTGACGGATCAGTAGAAGATACGACGAATTACTATTTCCCACCCCTAAATGACAGTGTACTAGTCAAAGGTACAAAAGAAGTTCAGACGTTTCAACAGACAGGGAACGGGCAAACAAAGGTTTATTATAGAAAGAATCAGGAGCCCTTAACCACATCAGTTCCCCCGCACAATTTTCAAACTCCACCGCATCCGAATGCGAGTAACAACCCTTCTCTTCCAAAAGACGCACCGCAATACAGACAAGGAAACAATGCTGGCAGTTCTGCTAGTAGCACCCCTCCTAAAGACGAATTGAACAGATTAAGTCGGTACGTGACTGAAGAAGTAAAGAAAATCAAAGTGAATGTGTCATTGTTCGAGCTAATGAAAGTACCAGAAATAAGGAATACGTTTATTGACAGCCTAAAGGATCCAACGCAAGATCCCGCTCACGCAGTTCAAAAGACTGCAAATCCTGCAGGCAATGTCAATGTGGTTCAAGAGGAACAATTACAATTTTTTCAAGGACAACCACAGAATTCAAATGTTTCCTATGGGTCCCAAAGTCCCAAAGTAACTCGAGGCATGTATGAAGTAAAAGAAGGCGTGGAAATGCCGGGACACAAAACAGTGAAAGCTGAACAAACACGCCAAAGTTCAAGAGAGAACAAGACAGAAAATCCAGTTAAAGAAGCTGAAGTTTCACAGATTGAAAAGAACAATAAAGTCAAAACAAATGAGACAGAAGCTGGTATGCAGAGAAGAAATCCTGTTATATCTTATCAAGGAAAAGATGAACCAGCTCCCTTCCTCGTCTCGCTTAGAATTTTCAATAAACTCCTACATAATTGTTTGATTGATTCAGGAGCGTCTAGTAATGTAATGCCTTTAAATGTCTGTCAAAGATTGGGACTAACACCTACAAAGACAAACAAAAAAGTGACGCAGTTGGACAAGACGGAGGTTCCTGTCGTAGGAGAGTTGAACAATATTCATATGCAAATATCAACTGACCCGAGAATTCAACATTTCATTGATATTTCAGTGGTCGATATCCCAGGAGGATATGGAATGGTCCTAGGAAGAGACTGGACCAGAAGGTTAAATGGTTACTTCGCCACGGATTTTTCACACATGTGGTTGCCATGGAAGGGTATTCCGAATCAAATCAAGGTTGAAAGTACGCCGAGACTTAAGATGATAATTACCGAGTACGGGGAAGACAATGAAATTTTGTTTTGTGAGACAGATCTCGGTCAGTACAAACCAAAAGCATCGGAAATTCTGATGTTACGCTGCTCAAGCAATCAGGAAGATACACCAAAGAATTCAGAAGTTCTTATGGAAAGTGATGAAGAACTTTCACCGGATGAAGATGAAAGTATGTTTGAAAATTTTAGGAGATTTGTGCTCAAAAGCGTAAAACAAGAGAAAGAATTGGGGAATCATGCTTTCATACAAGACTTATTACTGCCCAATTGGTGCCGGATCCACAATGCCTTTCATTCAGAGTTTTCCTGTGTGATGTGTAAAATGGCATTGGACCAAGTGTACAAAAGACTTCCCCAAGTCCCTGGAGATGAATACTTCAAGTTGGCGGTACAAGATGAAAACAGTGACTCTGAGAGAGAATCCTCACCTAAGGCAGAAATCACTCAAGAAGTGAACGAAATTCAAATGGATTATTCAGTTGAAGAAATTCAAGGGCAAGAAACGCCTAGTCCTATACAATTACCAAATCAAGAGCAAGTTTGGACCTTGAGATTCGATGGTTCAAAATCCAAGAAGGGCAATGGAGCTGGTTATGAATTAATTAACCCATCAGGTGAAGCTTACTTATCAGCTCTGAGATTACAGTTTCCCTGTACCAACAACGTGGCCGAGTACGAGTCCCTAGTCCACGGATTGCTTCATGCAATCCAGAAGAAAGCTAGAATCTTGCATGTTTACGGCGACTCGGAAATTGTGGTAAGGCAAGTAAGAAAGAGATACGCTTGCCATGATAAAAGATTGCGGGGATATAGAAACCGAGTATGGGATCTCATGGAAAGCTTTGACGCTTTTAATATCAAGTCGGTATACCGTTCCCAAAATAAAGTGGCAAATTCCTTAGCCCAATCAGCAAGTTCACTAGAGCCACTTGAGATGGATGCCATCAAGAAATTTACAATAGAAATCACCTCGACTCCATCAATCCCGGACAACATTACAAACTTCCAAGTGTTCGATGATGATAAACACATCCTGGACTTCATGACTAATTCTGATATTTTCCTCACTCAAGTCATTGACGAGGAAGAAGATCAAGCGGAAACTGAATTCGATGCAGATGGTATTATGAACCTAAGGACTAATATCATTCCCAAAGGAATGATCCAGCTCGAGAGGATCTTCGACCAAGATCAGATCAATGCCATAAAGCAGCAAAGAAACGAAGGAGGCCAACATGAAGCAATCAATCTCGGAACACAAAAGGAAGTAAGAAATGTCCTAATTGGCACAGTATGCACGAGTGAAGAAAAGGAACAGATAGTCAAAAGTTTAAAAGAATTTAAAGATATTATTGCCTGGGACTATGAGGGCCTGAAAACATACGACACTTCAATTATTACACATACTATTCCCCTCAGAGCAGGCAGTAAACCATTCAGGCAACGCCAAAGGCCTGTGAATCCTCTACTGGAACCCCTTATTCTTCAAGAAGTTAAGAAGCTACTTTCAGCAGGCATTATCTTCCCAGTACGACACTCGACGTGGGTCGCCAATTTGGTACCCGTCCGCAAGAAGAACGGAGAGATAAGGCTGTGTGTGGACTTCCGGAATCTTAATAAGGCCTCGGAAAAGGATAATTATCCATTGCCCTCATTAGATGAAGTCATTCAAGTTGTGAACGGATCCCAGATGATGTCGTTTCTAGATGGATATTCTGGCTACAACCAAGTCCTCGTAGAACCTGAAGATAGGCTTAAGACGGCATTTACAACAAAATGGGGTACATTTGCTTACAAGAGGATGCCGTTCGGTCTAATCAATGCCGGGGCCACCTTTCAAAGAGCTATGGATATTGCGTTCAAGGATCTCATAGGGAGATGTATCATTGTTTACATGGATGACCTTACTGTGTTTTCAAAGGAAAGAGAAAATCACGCCAAAGACTTGATAAGGATATTTCAGAGGTGCAGAAGATACGGGATATCCTTGAACCCGAAGAAATGCATATTCGGGGTAACAGAGGGAAAATTGCTTGGTCATGTGATAACGGAGAAGGGTATTCTTATTGATCCAGATCGAGTAGAGGCTATCTCAAGGATTGGTCTGCCAACAAGCCAGAAAGAATTAAAATCTTTTTTCGGAAAGATTAACTTTGTGAGAAAGTTCATCACGGGGTTTGCTGAGATAGTTAGACCCTTGAACGAAATGCTCAAGAAGGATGCGAAGATAGAATGGACGGAGCAAACGAGGAAAGCCTTTGAAGAAATTAAGCAGGCCATAGTTGATGCCCCTGTCTTGGTGAGTCCTGATTATACAAAACCTTTTTACCTTTACTCTTTTGCCTCAGAACATACCAGTGCCGCCATGTTAACACAGAAGACAGTTGAGAAGGATGAACATCCTATCGCCTTTATGAGTGCACCTTTTAAGGATGCAGAGCTGAGATACCCGAACGTCGAAAAACAAGCATATGCTTTGGTCAGAGCGATAAAGAAATTTCGACATTACATTTTAAGAAGCAAAGTCTTTGCTATAGTTCCAGACGTGACTGTCAAGACTCTTCTCATGCAAAATGAATTAGGAGAGAGAAGGGGCAAATGGGTCACAATTATCCAAGAGTATGACGTGGAAATTCAACCCATGAAGATTGTCCGCGGTCAAGCTCTAACACAAACAATTGCTACAGGACCAGAAATTGTACACCAGGTGTACGAATTACAGGAAGTATCCCAAGATGAATGGTATGATGATATCACATATTTTTTGCTCAATCACAAATGCCCCAATCATCTCAATCCAGTACAGAAGAGGGCTCTGAGAATGAAGAGTCAAAGATATATGCTACAAGGAGCAGTGCTGTATAGAAGAAATCATGAAGGAATTTTCCTAAGGTGTTTGGGAAAAGACGAAGCCAAGCAGATAATAGAACATTTTCATTCCAGATTTGGAACTGGCCATGGAGGAGCACTAGCAACAGCGCACCAGGTTCTAATGGCAGGCTATTATTGGCCAACAGTTTTCAAGGATGTGTACGATCACGTAAAAACCTGCCACACGTGCCAAATAACGGCTGCTCGAGAGAAGAACCCCGCCATGCCGCTCCAACCAGTGATCGAGGTACGACCCTTTGCGAAATGGGGACTAGACTTCATCGGTATGATCAATCCACCTTCATCTGCACAACACAGGTATATTCTAACCGCGACTGACTATTGCACCAGATGGTCAGAAGCTCAAGCACTGAAATTATGCACAACCGACACAGTAATTAAGTTCTTAGAGGAGAACATTATCACCAGGTTTGGCTGTCCTTATGCTCTAGTTTGTGACAATGGTTCTGCATTTTCTTCTCTGAAATTTTCTAACTGGGCTTTTGAATATGGGGTGAATTTAAAATTTTCTTCGAATTATTATCCCCAAGGGAATGGATTGGCCGAATCCACTAATAAGAATTTGCTGAATGTCATAAAGAAGTTGTTGGACAAAAATCCGAGAGATTGGCATACACAGTTAAGATTCGCCCTCTGGGCGGACAGAGTGAGAATAAAAGGTTCCTTAGGTACATCGCCATATCATCTCGTTTACGGACAAGACCCCATATTCCCGATACAACTAAGGATTCCCACATTACAGTTCATGCAAGAATGCTTGGACCAAGAAGACAGGGTCAAAACCAGATTGTCTCAACTGTTACTATTGGAAGAAAAAAGAGATAAGGCACTTGAGAGTTTTTCAAAACACCAAGGAATTGTGAAAAGATGGTTTGACCGAAGAGCCGGAATTAAAGCATTTAGAATTTCTGACTTAGTCCTATGTTGGGACAAAGCGCATGAGCGAAAAGGAGACCATGAAAAGTTTGACAATCTGTGGATGGGTCCCTATCAAATTTCGGAGATTCTTGGAGACAATGCATTTAGACTGAAGACGTTAACCGGAGAGGATGTTCCATTGCCCGTCAATGGGAGATTCCTCAAACACTATTTCCAGTCTTAGACTCCTCGCGAGTCTTGCCCTTGTACATAATTGGTCTGGTTTCTTTCGGGTTGGTTTTTGTTTTAGTTTAGTTTCCCTTGCTTTGGTGTGCGTTAGTTTAGTTGTTTTGTTTTCTTAGATTAGTTTGCTTTGTTTGCTTTCGTTTGTTGCTTCGGGTTTGTTTTGAATAAATGAGGATCCACATCTGCAAAAGGTGGTAATGATTTAGGCACACACTGGTCTTATTCCACAAAGTAATGAACGGATTATTCCTTTGATAAATATTTGTTAAGGATCCCCGAATCCGAGATTGAATTCTCTAGTTTAACTCTAGGTTAGGACTTGTACTTGGCTAGAAGGGAATCCTCTATTGTGTTTTGACACTGAATCTTACAATCATCATATTTTACACACTTAATCAAAATCTCTGAATCATTACGGTCTCCTAGGCGAAGTCACTGGCTAAACTAAAAGTAATCAAAAGTCTCGCTTCAGCGCCACTATAATGCTCAAACCCAGGTGAGCTTCATTGCTTACAAGCCAAAGTGTGGAAATATGCAAAATATCAAGAATATCAAAATGAAAAGAGAAAGAGAACCAAAAGAAAAGAATGAAATACTTGGCTTTTGGGTGTGCGGACATCTCTACAGGTGTACAAAAGAATCAAAATAAATGATAAATCGCCGGAAGTAGAGCAATCTCCGTGAGATTATAGAAGATAACCTCGTCGGGGCTATAGACGCTCGCTGGCAGCGAGGCTCTATCCAAGGATGCTTTTGGAGTTGAGACAAAATACACAAATAGCCATGATGGAACCAAAGAGTCATATTGGTTTTACGAGACGGAAATGAATACATTTGCACCCACTTGTGATTAAGGGAAAAGGTGTCTCAATCCAATTTAGAATTCCTCTTCTTTCTGAGTACGAATTTTAACCTAAGGATAAGTTAGTGTGATTTAAATCGGAGATTCCGGATTTAGAATGGGTCTTTATCTTAGGAATGTTCTGAAACATTCCTCACGTGGAGTCGCCAGATGTTGTGACCTTTTTCACACATCGCCCCATTGCAAATGGGGACCCTCACTGGTTTGCTCTTAGGGTTTTGCGTTGAGTAGCAATCTCATAGTCTCTGATATCTGGGAATTTCATGTCAAGGTCTGGAGTCATCATCCGAGCCAAGTTGGGAGTTTTAGCCCGAAACTGAACGTAAACGTCATGGAAGTGCTTAGAAGGCCTCGCAGACGAGGATCGCCTGTGCTTTCGCTCAATTCTGACACTTCCTATTTTTTAGGGATTCTGCTTTTTTGCTTTTTTGCTTTTTTCGTTTTTGGCATTTCTGGCCCAATCTGGAATTTGCTATTTTTAGAAAGTTGCTTTTTTGCTTTTTTCTATTTTTAGTAAGTTTCTATTTTTAGAAAGTACAGGGTGTCATTAGCATTTGAGTCAAAAGTTTCTATTTTTGGAACTAAAAAGCAAGCAAAAAATCGAAAAAATCATGAGAAAAGCAGAGAAAAAGCGCATGCAAGGCAGAGAAAGGCGCATGCAAGATGAGAAAAGCAGAGAGAAGGCGCATGCAAAGTCAAAAAATCAACTGGATAAAATCGCGCCATCATGAGAAAATCACTGAAAAATCAACTAAAAAAGCAGGCAGTTCATGGTGAAATTCGCCTAAGTCTGGAAGAGGTACGCCCTTGAGAAGTTAAAAGTCCAGTTGAAACTTTAGAAAATCCAGTTCGAAAATCCAGTGATCAAAGGGAAAATCCAAGTAAAATTCATTTGAGGAAATTCGCATTCTTCAAGAAAATCCAGTTGGACGAAGTGAAAATTCCAGTTGGACAAAGTAAGAAATCGACTAAGGCATCAAAATTATTGAACTGGACTTCAGGAAATTGAGTGGAGTGAAAATTCCAGTTGGGAAGTGAAAAATCCAGTTGGAAGTCGAATTTTCTCAAGGTAGAATCGAATTTTTTCTAAGGCAAAGTCACTTTGAGAAGTTAAAATTCCAGTTGAAAAGTCAAGAAGTCCAGTTGAAGGTCGAATTTTGCTAAAGGCAAAAAAAATAAAGAAAAACTTAAGTTTTCTTTCACCAAGCCAAAAGGGACGCCTTGTTTGAAAAGTCAAAGATATGGATAAGATTGCTTTTTCGTTTTTAAAGCAAAATACAACCAATGAGAGAAAGAAATCGACCTAAAACAATTTGGGAAGGTTTTTATTATAAAAGACAATCTAGTGAGCTCATTATTTTATTATTTACAAAGTCGACTTTCTTCACAGGCAGAGCTCTCCCAAGAAAAGACGTCTTTTTCAGCTGCAAGTGGATTTTTTCTTGAGTTCCAGAACACTGAATTGAATTTTTTCTCCTCTTTTCTGGATTTTCTTCAAACAACTGCAGGTTATCTTTGGCGATTTTGAGAAGGGAATTGGATTTTTTCATTAAAGATTGGAGAAAACTTCAGTATAAACCTTTAAAAATCCAGAAGATTATTTAAAATTCCATGAATGCTTTTGAAAATAATAAAGGAAAATCGATTTCATTTAAGAATTTATTCTTTATGCATCCTTTAATCAAGTTCTGGATTTTTAATTAATTTTTTAAAATTTCTCCAGCCAAGAAATCGCCTTTTTGCAAATTTATTTAAAAATTCTCTAACTTCGAGTTTCTTACAGGCGCAATGTCTTCTCCAAAGAACGTGGGAGGTGGAGTCAGAAAAGTTCAAGTCAAGGAAGTCCTGAAGGAATTTTATCCAGAATCCCAGTTGTCCTCGAAGTGGAGGAAAGTTACAGATACAAACTTTGAACAATTTAATGCGATTCAGCACAAGAGAAGGATGTTTGGCACAGGAAACGAAATGCCTACACCTATCGCCTCAAATATTGTTAAGTCTGGACTTCATCAAGCAGCAGGATTTCCGCCTGCAGTTCAGTGCAGTGAGTTAATGGTTGAATGCGCCAGAAGGTACAATCCTCAAACAAGATCAATTAAAACGCCCAATGGAATCACCTTGGCCTATTTCACAGAGGATTCAGTCAGGGAGGTATTTGGTATTCCCCATCGCCGGAAAATGTTAAACAGGACTCAGCAAGAATCACAGGCCATGTTCGATCAAGCCAAGGAATCCTGTTTGGACATCATCAATTCCAACTGGATTAAAGAACCCAAAAGGCATCGTTCCAAGTTGCCAAAGAGACTAATTTGCACAGATTTTAAGATAGAATATAGTGATATGATTCACATGCTGAACAGAGTTATGGGAACTTCTCAGGGAGCCTTCTTTGAGGTGTGGATGTTTTCATACGTGGAGGAAATCGTATTGGGAATGGAGGCTATAAATTGGGCCAAGTTAATAAGTGATAACATCGATTTCCAGTTGAGAAACCTTGAAAAAACTAAAACCTTTTACATGAGTTCTTATGTGGTTTACATTCTGGCAAGATTCACTAAGTACAGAGGACTGATTTGTAAAGGCGAAGTGGGACTTCGGAAGGATCAACTCAAATCATATGAATGTTACCCGCAGCTCCAGCTACATTACAGGGACAATTTCAAGATAACAAATGATGCCTTCCTTATGTACATCACACGAGTTCTTCAAGGAACAGTACAGAGAAGGCTATCTAAAGAAGCTATGGCAATGCTTGACAAGTTCGGGTCTTGGTTTATCCAGTTTCCGACATTTACTTACATAAGAATTCATGGATTCTCTGATGCTCCGTACCGACTTCCTCGATACCCAACGGACAAAATTGTTATGCTTGAGGTAGCAAGGCAACTAGCATGCGTAGACTCCATTCAGGCGAAGAAGAACAAACAAAGAGTGGATTTTCCGGTTGCAATTGGAAAAATGCTAGAAGTCTGTCCTTCGTTACAGTCAGCCAAAACAGCAGGGGTAGAGTTGCAATTTTACAAATTCAGCACCTATAATCCAAGGTCCGATTATGACCCATACCTGAGAATACATGGGAAGAAGTCCCTTCATGTTATGCAGATCGAAGATTACTGGTCTAACCTGATGGACGAGTATGGAGTAAGGAAGAAGGCTTGGTCAAGAATTCCAGTTGAACTTGTGAAAAGGTGCGACTTGTTCCCTATACCTGACCAAGTGAAAGACGACGGGGACTACATCCATCCTCAATTTGAACAAGAAAAAGATAAGCCTATTTTATTGCCTAACTGGACACAACCCGAGTTGACCGATGTGAACACATTGATGAAGGACATTTTTGCTTACTCAAGGGAATGGGTCGATGGTCAGATCAGCAAGTTGAGGAAGGAAGGAGTTTCTCTTACTTACGCCACATTGAACAATAAGGATGGCCAGGAGGAAGCAATTGGCGAAAATCCGGATGAATCTCCATATCCCAGCAAGAGGAAGGTAGTAAGTGGAAACCTTCAACTAGAGGAAAAGGAGTCAGCTAATGAGGAATTGGAAAGTAAGAAGCAGAAGGTGACTGAAAATCCCTCATCTTCGAGGACCTTGTCAGTTGAAAATGTATCCATTGTTGATATCGAGCCAAGCTATGAGCAAGAATTTCAGTTTCAAGAGTTAGAACAGGTAGATTCTTTCCAAAATCAAGCCTCCACGGAGTGTTTGGAAGGAGATGATACTTTGATGATTGAAGGTGCAGGAGATACTGAGATCCTTGAGGATAGTGAAGAACTAGGAGATGAGGTAATTTCTGCTCTTAAAGGAATTAATGATGATGTTCAGTTAGAGGATGGAATGGAATTATCCACAATCCCGGATTGGCTAACTGAAAGTTTGAAGAAGAAGTCCAGACCACTGGATGAAGTTCAACCAGTTGAGAGCATACAGGACTTCCTAGAAAGAATTGGCAAGGCTAAAACGCCTAAAAAGCCTAAGAAAGTATTCTCAGATTACCAGGAATGATACAGGATCCAGGATCTTACAGGTGGCAGTCCCGAAGATTGATAAGCCAAGAGATCAGATTGCTCCTATGGATTATGAAGTTACAACGTTGGACATTGGCCCAACGACAATAGATCAGGATTTCCATGAGTTGGCAGACACTTCCAAAGCCATCAGGGAGAAGTTTGATAAAACAGAAGAGAAGAAGGAAAGGTTGGAGTTAGAAAATCTAAGGCTGATAGAGTTCATTCAGCAGCTAACAGCCCCTTTGCGTCAGGAAAATGCAGCCTTTATTCCACCGTCATCTCTTACTCCGGAGTCCGTTGATGTCCTTGAGGCTATGAGGATTACGAGTCAAGCTACCAAGAGTTGGGTGACCAATATTTCAAAACAAATGGAGCAATTCTTGGAGAAGTGCGCCCAAACTTATGACAGATCTGCACTGCTGATAACTGAAGTTAGTCAAGTTGAGGACCATTGGGAAGATTTCCAGTATGTACAGGACAAAGTGATACCTCGTTTGAGGGTTCTAAAAGAAGTCTCCTTGCAAATTTTGATCCAGGAAGGTGTTGTCGAAGAGGGAGCCTCGTATGATTTCAGCAGGTGGTATTATTCCTTATTGGCCAAAAAGAAGACATATGATGGAATGAAGGAAGAATGTGCTGCTATACGGAACACGATTGAGAAAATTCAGTTCAAAATCCTCACTTCTCTTGAAGGATTAACAGGACAAGAACATCATGATACGAATGGCTTAGACTTAGAAGGATTGAAGAAAAGTGTGATGAGCATTTACTTCAAGGAAGTGCAGATTATTACAGAGAATCAGCTTGATGATATGTCTTCCCTTTTGACCTTCATGGAGAACTTTCAGAAGCAGGAGGCTAGATGGGAAGGAACTTTTACTCAGTGCCTGGAGACCTTGGACGTGATTGGAGTGCAACTGGATTCTGTGCCGAATATCTCGATGGAGGAACTTGATTCTGTGTTAGCCAAATTTCTTGCATTTGCAGCTAGGGAGCGATCCAAAGGGAATTGCATTCTGGATTCCCACTTGCTCGAATGAAGTGCAAGGTGTCATCATTTGCCATGCTCCAAATGGCGTGTTCTGCTTGTGCCACGTGTCTTTGAGTTTGTTATGCTTTTAGGGTTAGGGTTTATCAAATTTGATCTTGGCCGTTGATTTCAAATTTAATCTTGGCCATTGCTTTGTAATTGGGGTGCCTATATAAACCCCATTCATTTCATTTATTCAGGGAGAGACTGATGAGATTGTTGCAATATTGCTGTTTAAATAATAAGTGGATTCAGAGTTGAGCATTTATTATTTCTATGAGCCCGCATGGTTTCATTGATTTCTTCAAAATAGAGTAAATTTGTTTTCAAGTATTTAGATGAATGAAAGATTGATAGTGTTGGAAAAGTGGAATTAGTTCATACCTTTTTCAATTGGATGATTTTCAATTTGATGTGTAAGGTTAGTCTGAACATTAAAACTGCTTAAATTGAATTCTATTATCTATATGCATTGGTCGAATTGATGGTGATATAGTGTAATAAGATATCTTTCGCAAACCCTTGAAGATTGCACCGTCTTTGTCTAGTTGTAGTGCCGTGCTTGGCGAAGCAAAGATTGGTTTAAATTCCATTATCCAGCATTTGTCTCCGAAGTTCATAGGTTTAGTTCTGCGTAAATCTAGTTCCTTTACCCCCATTCCCTTTTTATTTATTTTTATCCTAAACCGAAAATTCCAAAAAACATAAGAGCGTTCAACGTTACATCGATCCAACTCCCTACTTTGAGTGAGTTCATCATTTTAAGGTCCCTTTGTGAAACCAGCATATCACATCATCCATTGAGCTTGTCCATCCCCCAAACCGGAACATTGGAATTACCGTATGACCTTTCTGGCAATCTTAGCATAAGAGGTAATTTTTCAAGAGAGGATAAAGCCGCCCTTGGGCATTCTTTTCTTTATTCTAAGGTGTTTGGTGTGTCACAAAACACTCATCAACAAGACCCATTTGCCCTTAGGTGAATGGGTCCCCCTTAAGATCACAAATTCAAATTTTAAACATGTTTTTGGGGGCATCTTAAGGTCCTAAATTCAATTTTAAGTGTTGGCTTGTAATGTTTAATTTTTGGGAAATTAGAAAATTGTCTATAAAAACAAGGTCTTTTTATCAATTCAAATCCTAGATTTTCAAGAGCACAAGAAAGAGATTATTCCTAGAGCAAAGATTATTGTCGAGGGTGTTCAAGAGCAGATTTCTCAGTCATTTGTTGCAGCATTCAAGATCTCAAGCATCATGCATGTTTTTGGAGCTAACATTTTAATGTAGGTTTCAAGTGTCAAGTCAAAGATTTGAACATCAAGATCACATCATCAATCAAGCCACTTCATGCAAGATCAAGATCTTGGAGATATGAATTAAGTTTCAATCCTTCAAGGGTTTCAAATCAAGGGTTTGGTGAATTGCAACATAGCACTTGTTCATTCATCATTCTTTTCATGTTTCATTGTTTCAATTCAAGGTTTAATTACCAAAAGGGGGTTTGACCAAGGCAAACTCCCATTCACCAAAAACAAACAATTTTTCCCTCTTGTGTGTTTTGCAGATCTTAGGTTGAAGAAGGATTGAAGATCTATCAAAGGAGCAAAATTGGAAAAGTTGTCAAAGTTGTCGTCAGGCCACGGAAATTCTCTTTCAAAATTTATTTCCAAATTTCTGACTGTGAAACCCGGAGGAATTGGGAGTGCAAACATAGGACCAAAGGACTGTGAAAGAATTTTTTCAACCCCTGTAGCTAGGAGTCCCAGAGGACACTCAGCAACAACATTTTGGTGAAAGATGAAAAAATACTTAACCTTCTCAGATCTGCTAGAAAGTTGTAGGTTCCGTTAGATTAAGGTTTAATCTTCCGATTTCAAGTGTTACTTTGCATTTTTGGGTTTATTTACTATTTTTAGTCTTTCTCATAAAAGTGTTGTTTCTGTAGATTTTCCATGTCCTAGATCATAAGAAAAATAGCAAGATCTCCTTCAAGTTTGACTCACCTTAGGGCTGAAAGTCAACCTTGGCTTAAGGGATCTCTTTTTCCCAATGAGATAGAGGGAGATAGGTGCATTATACCCTGTTTTTCCCTTTCTATATATAGTAAATTTTTGGTGAACCCCCATTTGAATAGAAAGCACCACATTTCCCTCCATTTCATTTTGGTGAACCTGACATTGTACATCATCTTTTATTTATTTATTTGGAGTCCATTCAAACCCTAGATCTAGGATTTGCATTACTTATTGAATTGCATTGATTTGCATCTCATTTAGGGTTGTTAACTTGCATTAGTTTGCATTGCATTTAGAGTTTTAGGTTTGCATTTTGCATCCTTTAAAATCTGAAAAATTCAAAAATTTGCATGCATATTACATTAATTTTGCATAGTACTTGCATATTAGTGTATGTTCAATCATTCATATTCAAAAATTGAGTCAAAATTGCATTTCAAAAAGTGTCATATTGTCCATCATTTGTAATTCAAAACACTTGCATTTAAACATCAAATTCTAGAAAAATCAGTCATTGAAAGTATAGTTTATAACTAGAAACAGGAAACCCTAGATCTGAACTTCATACTCAAATTTAAATTTTTGTAACCCTTGTGCTCGTAGATCATTAGGGTTAAGGTTTGTGGCATGAAGATCCATTTTTTTCTAAATGGACTTTTTAATTGATCTATTGTAGTGGACACTAATATCTCAAGTACGGTTAGGAGATGCATGGGAGTCCCTTGAGTGTCTTGGGCGATGTCTTGGAGTCTTGGTGATGTCTCCAAAATAGGGGGACATTCTAGAAACACCCCCAAGTACATTGTGGGATAGCAAAGGGATGTTTCTCCCAAGTCCCCACATCATTGAAACATCCTTGTCCCAAAAATGCTTGGTTTTTGGGTGGAGGGACTCATCCCCAATTGACATTGTTGAATGGGTCTTTGATGTGCAACTCTTTTGGCTTTAGATAAAGGAGATTATAGATGTAAGCTCTTATTTTGTTTCTTGGGGGATGTCTTGGAGTCTTGACGATGTCTCCAAAACAGGGGGACATCCTAGAAACACCCCCAAGTACATTATGGGATAGCGGAGGGATGTTTCCCCCAAGTCCCCACATCATTGAAACATCCTTGTCCCAAAAATGCTTGGTTTTTGGGTGGGGAAACTTGTCCCCCATTGACATTGTTGAATGGGTCTTTGATGAGCAACACTTTTGGCTTTAGATAAAGAAGATTATAGATGTAAGTTCTTATTTTGTTTCTCTTTTGCCCATTTTAATAGTTTTATGGTATTATTATTTTCTTATAGCTTTTTGCTCTCTTCTTTAATCCAATTGCTTATGTTATCATTTAACAAGTCAAAAATCCTTTAGTTACTCTCCTTTGAGTCATTGATGGGTAGAACCCCACAATGGGCTATGCGTATGAGGGTGTGAATAGAGCCAAGGAGGCCTTTAAATCCATCTATGGTGGGTTGAAGGCCAATGACATCTCCTATGGGAAATCATTGATTGACTATAGCAACGTTAGCTTCATAAATCTATACTATCTATATTTAGTTTGTTATTTCTTAAATTCAACATGTCAATTTTATTCAGATTTCAAAGCCAATGAAGAGGTTTTGAGTGTGCTCTATAGGATCATAGAATAGATGGAAGCAAATTCTTAGTTTAGAGCAATGATCAGCTCTCAGATCAAGATCTTTAGACTTGCCCAAAATGACTTCTTTGTGCTTAATATATAAATGTCACCTCATATGACACTGTAGCCAGGGGAAAGTTGATTAAGGTTGTACTTTAAATCTTGTCCATCACTTATGTTAATGTTGAACAATGAGAGAGCTGATTTTCATTTTGTTTTCTTATTTCAAATACATGGTCAGAGAGGTTTGGTGCTAGGGTTCCAAATCTTCAAGGATTGCCACATATCCTTAGCCAACAATGCAATGCTTGAGAATGCAAGCATAATTGAAGTATATGTGAGAACATGCACTCCAAGTGTAATAGATTGACAGTACAAAGGTTGAATGGCCATGTCTATGTTACTTAAAACCTTCATCTCCATCACAAACGAAGATTTGGGCTTTGATTTATGTCCCATTACATTAGGGAGGTTTGCATGTGATCAAATTAGCTTGTAATTGATTAGTTATTTATGTTAAGTGAATAGTAAAGCCCTTAATTTCTTTAAACATCTCTGTATGCCATGGTTTTTCAGTTTGCCTAGTTTGTGCCCAAGTCCAAGTCTAAAATCAACCTGTTGAGTCTGCCAATTACGTTTTTGGTAATTTTGATTAGAATGACTGATCCCTACTTCTCAAAGTCTAAAACTAGAACTCCTGCATCCTTGTGCTTTCCACCTGTTAATCCAACTAACTTTCTTAAGCAAGAGCCTTAATAAAATTGTCACATTTCATATTGATGAGTGCTTTTTGTCTAATGTTAATCCACCTGTCTAGGATTTTGCTGCAGACATGTGACATTCATGTGGCCTTCATCTACTTCAAATTAAGATACCGTGCAATAACCAAGATTGCAGTTATCAATTTTGTTTCACCAGGAGGCACCCATCTTGGAACTGCTTTGAATGCCTCAATGAGAGCCTCTTTGAAATAAGATCGAGCAATATGAAACATAATACCATTGGCAAATTCAAACATATCAGTAATTGGGTTTGAAGAAGATGCTGAACTTGCAGTCTTTTGTTTCCCCCCTAGTTCCACTCCCGTCTCCTCGGGAGTAGGAAGTATGGGAGGTTTTAGTTGCTTGTCTAGAATTCTCGGAGGAACTAGCAGATGTTATAAAGATGTTTCCATTGTACATTAAATAAACACAAAAAGAGTTCATTCTTCTCTCATTATTTTTTTTAATATTGCATCTTATAGTCCATTGAATTATGTATAAAGAATTATGTTGGACAGGAAGGAAGTGTCGACCATATTTTGTTAGATATTTTGAATAGAACATATTATCACTCTTTCTTTTCCAGTGCAAATTATTAGATAATTTTTGTTAGAGACCAGTACAGGAACGGCAACAGCAGAGTAAGTGATGCATGCTTTGTTCTTATGATAGCTATCTATTTCCGTGAGCAAAGGTGTATTCCTTGGGTTCTATTGCAATAAAAATCAACTCATCACCTACCCCTACTCTAATTCTAAAAACCTGGAGGCCAATTATATCTCTAGTGACAACTGATATAAGCTGCAGGTTTGACTACAAAGGAAACTAAAATATTCTAAGAGATTTATATGCACAAAATTAGAGTCCCATTTATACCAGAACATTGCATAAACACATCAGTGATGAAAACTATATAACAGACTTCATTAATTGCTTGGTTGCAACAAGGGACCATATGGGATCTTTGCTCTTTGAATTATAACTGTTCTTGACCACCTTTTAACACAGCACAGGTATTCAAATTCTTTGCAGTGATGTTAAGATTTTTTTTGAAATGGCACAGAAGTAATTCACTTTGTGTTTGTAGTCCTTATTAGCCTCTTGATGTAATCCAAGTTGTGTTCGCATCCCTTATTGCCTTGTGTTGACATTCGAATGTGGTTTTAAGATTGACATCTCGAGTTTACAGTCTTGGATTACAATCTTTGGTTTTGAGAATTTTGTGCACTCAGATGCAATTCAGTTTGTGTGTATTCCTTATTATCCTCTTGATGTAATCCAAGTTCTGTTGGCATCCCTTATTGCCTTGTGTGGACATTTGAATGTGGTTTTAAGATTGACGTCTTGAGTTGTTTACAATCTTGGATTACGATCGTTGGTTTTGAGAATTTTGTGCATTTCAATTCTAATTCCATATTATTTTTGTTTCAATACTGCAGCAATTGGCCCACCTTTCCACAGATCTTTATAAAAGGGGAATTTGTAGGAGGTTCGGACATTATTCTAAACATGCACCAGGTAAATTTCTGAATATATGTGGGTCTCATTTATATTACATTCCTCTTTTCTAGATTATACCAAAAAATATGTTGCCTTGGGTGCAGTCTGGAGAACTGAAGGAAAAGTTAAAGGATCTCATGCCAAGTGAATAATTCAGAGAAAGGCAGAAATCTTGTGAAGTTATCATCTCAGATACAAAACTTGCACGTATCGACTCTCAAAAACTAAATCAAACCGAAGTTTTTATGATTGTCACTGTTTTTAAGCATCGGCATGTTCATTCAGACAGTTTGTTCTATTTGTATCATAGTTTTAGCCTCTGAGATTTAATCTATATTTTTTTCATTTGGTATCTTAATTTGCACGTGCAACCTAATGAGATACTTAGGCAACAGTTGTCTTGCTAGAAATAGTTTGGTATGCCTAATTATAGTTTCTTAGAGACACTCACCAAGCACATAAGATGAAAGGCCTGTTTGAGGGAGGATTAGTTCCTAGCTTATTTTTGGGGAAAATTGATTTGTCACATCAACAATCGTATTATGAATTACGTTATTAAAGTGAATATCCATTCAGAACTTGCAAGGGGGAAGAAGAAATAAATGAGTTTGTAGTTTGTTTTAATTGGTTCCACTGCTTGGGAAAATGCTATTTTATTAAGCTTCTTGTGAAAATTGATCACTCCCCTTCCCCTTGTTTTAAAATTCCTTTAATATGATTAAATCAGTTTTATGTAGAGGGTGAATTTAAGTAAAGGCTATGTCTCAGTTTTAAGTTTGTAAGGGTTAAGCTTGGGTCAGGCGAGTTTGGATTGGATTCCATTGTGAGAAAAGATCAACCACTTTCCTCAGAGTTTAATCTCTGATTATGCCCTAGATATGACTCATTGAACCTTGGTTGCTTTCAAAATGGATATTCTCATTCTCATTAAACCAACTTTGATTTGGCTTTTTAAGGTATATGATTTGATCAAAATTTACACTTAGAATTGTCTGTAATTATTTATATTTTATTATAAGATCTAGAAATGGTAAATTATTTTCATGTTAAAACATGAGAAGCTTAAGTTCTGCTTTTAAAATATTATTTTATTAAATGTTACACTAAAATTTAAATAATTTGGAAAATAGAAAAGTCCCAAAATTTGTACTTATTTATAAAATTGTAAAGTACCAACTAATCTAAAATCTATTTTCTATATTTGTTTTATGTTTTGTTGTTTTTTAAATGTAAAATGCTATACACATAAATTAAATGTGTTTGATTTTTAGAAATTCTAATATGGAATTAAATGTATTATATATAGAATTTGTGTTGGGTTATTTTGGAGCTCTCCCTCTACTTAAAAATTAGAAGTCATTCTCCATGAGTTCGTACAATACTCATATTTGGTATTATGCTAGCTTGTTGGCTTAGTTAGTCTTCAGTTCTCTTAGCTTTTAGTCTTTGTCTTTTGTAATGCAAGGTCAAAAGTAAATTTTGTTATTTTGTTTTTCTTTTTTAATTTCATTGGTTATAGTAGTGTTAGCATGCTAAATTGTTAGCTTAGTTAGACTTTAGTTCTATTAGCCTTTAGTCTTTGTCTTTTGTAATAAAGGGTCAAAAGTCAAATTTGTTATTTATTTTTTTATTTTTTAACATCATTGATTATATGCATAGAAATAGAGAAAGAGAAGTATGTGCATTATTTAAAAAAAAAAACCTGTTAAGAATGTGATCACTAGAAACTAAAGAATGTTGGATTCTTAACTTAGGGCTATGTCACTAGATAAAAATGTGGGCTTCTAGAAAATAAAGTGTAAGCAACACAAAATGGTTTTAGATTGGGGATATATCTATTAATCTGTGGTTCATTATTCTTACCATTGGGAGAAGTTTTAAGAAAAGAATAAGGATAATTTTGCTTCACATGAATAATAGGGTTGTCTTTACCTTAAATCACAATCATATTTTTATTAGATATGGTAAAAATTGATATTAATGGAAGGATTATTTTAAATAACTTTGAATATGGTTTTATAGTCTCCACTTAGTAAGAATGTTTTGATAGATGTGGTTAAGGGTACTAATTTTAGAACCTTAACTTTAACTTCTATAGTCTAGTAAGGGATTGCATAAGTCTACTAATTTGCATGTAGTCATTGCTTCCAATTGAAAATATGTAAACTTAGTAGTGTGGTTCATCTGTAAGAGGCCTTGTAAAATCTGTAAAACTTTAGAAATTTTATGATATCGAGCACAAGAAATATAGACAAGGTACTGGTATTGGATTTTTGACAACTCAATTTTCATAGGTTCAATTGGGAAGGAGCAAGCCTCTCTACATAAAAATGGTCTACTACCTTTTGTTTAGATATTGAAAGAGTATTTTAGAGCTACTTGCTACTATTTGTAAGTTGACATCTAAAACATACCACCTTAGACTATTGTTTTTTTCATTTTACATCAACACTAGGAATTTGTATGGTAAGAATTAGCATTGGCTTTGGGTTAATGTTATTTATAGAGAATGAGATTATTGAACATATTTGTGTTGGTTTTCATTTGATTAGAGTTGATTGGAAATACTATATTTGTTGTTGGGTGATGTACAAAATGTAAATATATTGGTAAGGAGTTTAAACCAACATTCTAGGATCATGCAAGCATAAAAAAATTGATTGTTTAAAAAAGTATTTGGTCAATTATATTAAAAATTGGTTCATGAAAGTGAAGTTCATCTAACTAAGCCAACTGCCTTAATTCACTAGGCAAATTGACTATTGATGTGACTAGGTGATACTCTCACTAAGTGTGTAAGAACATTTAGCAATGAAAATAGAGTTGGTAGAAGAAACTAAGGCGTGCAACACACATAGGAAGGTTCAAGGATAATCTAGAAACCTAAGGATGAGAACAATATGTGGAAATAGGGATACTTGAAAAATTTGTCCACAATCAATACTCTCACATGTTTGATTGAAGCCAAAATTGAGCACCTATGTATGACTTGGCAACATGATGAGTTTGACCAAGGTTGAACTTTTCTAGATATAAAAAAATAATTCATAAAATTTGATTATTTTGAAAGGTAATATCTTTTGGGCTCTATGCTCAATCACTTCATTGGATTTTATGCCTATTAGGGGGTCATGTAAAATTAACTTGGTGCATCCTAATGGAATTGCAATATGAAGATTTATTATAGGGGAGTGTGTATAAGATGTAGAGCACATAAAGTCAAGGTAACAATATTGATATCATATCAGTGCTTGTGTAGGCATTAAGAAGGCAAACAAACTTGCAGACTTATAAAATATAGTGGCTATTGAACGCATAAAGGTCAATTTTTTGTAGTTTTCTCATATTGCGGTTCTTGTTGACCAAATTTTCACATTGTGTACTATGATCTTTTTAGCCATCAATGAGATTTGTACACTAGTTTGCTAATTTATGAGTAGTGGCAACAACTCTTGGAAGGGTAGTTTCACTTGAAGTACACGATAGATCCAAAAGACCTAATACTGATTCTTGTTATAGAGATGCAATTTGCAAACATACAAATTCAAGTCAATATGCAATCATAATAATTGAATGTACATACATGAGTTAAAGGAAAAAACTCTTTATTGACATCAAAACAATGGTTACATGCATGTTTTCCATCCTTACCCAAGGGGGCAACTATAACTCACACTACCTCCTTTTCCTTTTTTCCTAACCTATTACAAAATATGGAATATTTTTTACTCAAGTCCCATTTGGCTCTATATGCATGAGACGGTTATATAGATGTAAGACCTTTCTATTTTGACAATTTGCTCTTTTAGTATAATTCCTAAAGCACATGCACATGCTTTCACTAAACTTAGAACTTAACTTTATATGCAAGTAACCTTTTCCATATACATAATATATGACTTAATATAAAATTAATAGTTAATATTCATGTCCTAATGATAAATGCTTTATATAAAAAGTTAATTATGATGTCAACATACTCCTAATCCACTTATGTATTATATTTGTAGAATACTCTACAATACCCAACACAACCAATTGAATCCACACAAAGTGAGCTTACCACCCTTGATTGATGCACCCACTACTACACTCCCTCTATCTCCATCACACACTATTCTAATTGGCATACAATGTGCTTGTCTAAACTTTATGGACCTCCTCAACTCATATGTATCATTCTCTAATGTCTATATGCACCCCATACTATTGTCATGCACGACCAAACTGGTATTTTTATTCTTTTTTTTTTCAAAACTGTGTATGCAACTTGTTAGCTTAGTTTTGTTTCTGCCCCTATTTTTTAAGTTTTATGTGTCGTCAACAAAGTATCTTCCTTTTGAAACCTATATCAGTGTTTGGGAAGGTTCTTATAACCTTATCAACTTCTCACAAGGTTATATTAACCATATAAGAAGTCAATGTCCTTATCGTAACCTCAGTTAAAGGAAATATTTGATTTATGTTGTGTTTCGTCAAGTCCATGTTAAGGGCAAATGTGCTTTTATGGAAGTTGCAATTTTTTGTTTCAAATTTGCGATACGTTCTTAGAACCTCATTAGAAGTCGTCAAGGTTCTTCAAACGTCATTAGAGTATGAAGCATAGAAAAAGTGAGTTCTTTAGGTCATAACAATGATGCATTTCAGAGGAAGCCCATGGTTCTAGAACCTGTGGCAGAGAGCAATGAAGTTCATGCAACCTGGTCAATATCATATGGGTTTTATGAATACACAGAAAAGGGTTAATTTGTTGAATAAACTGTGATTGGTCATAAAGAAAATCAATTGGCATGATTGCAAAAGGGTTCGTGGGCTTTATTGATGAGGTTTCAAAAATCTTGTTAGGACTTGATAAGGTTTTTAGAACCATTCAAATCCCTGACGAGCAAATTCAAAATTGAGAAAAATGTCAATCGAAAGGGAAAGGTTGCATACACCAACATTAGCATGCCACTAATTCCCTTCATGAAACTCGAAAAAATTAATGACCAACCCATAAAGTGGAATTTAATTTCGAAAGACAAGTATTTTCACAAGCAATCTTCGAAGAATTGGCAACAACAGAAAGTATATTTGATACAAGAGCATCTAGGGTGTAAGAGCAATCTTGCATCACCCAAAAAAAATGTTGTTTCTTTTCAATAAGGGCTAAATTTGATAGGGTTACTATTTTTAGTAAGTTTGCATTTATGCACGACTAGACACAAAATCTTACACAAACCTCCAAAATGGTAAATTGAAGCCAATGGTGAAGAAATCACTTCAATATCACATGTCCTTTGAAAGATATTAAAATTTCAATTTTTGAAAATCCTATAAAAATCTTCAAAGTCAATTTTGAGGCACTTAGACGCTTCGGATGGGCCTGAAAATTGGCGGAAAACAAAAGCAGTGGCCAAACATCTCTCGAGAGCTTTCCGAAAAAGTATTATAATAGAAAATCCAATGGTCAGATCAAAAGATATGACCCCATGAAGTTGTGCTACTAAAATTAATAAAATTTCGAAATATCTTTTTGAGGAAGTTACACTTTCCAGAAGATTCTAGGGCGGTTACACCTTCCAAATAAAGGATGTGAATGGGAGCTAAAGAAAAGAGGCAAGAGCAGCATAGATGGTGGCTCTGATTTACAGATTTGCAGTTTTATGTAATCAGAAAGCCCATGTGATGACATTATAATGTTGTAATTTCATTTTTCATTTTTCATTTTAGTGATAATAAAAAATATTTATTCCCTTTTTGCATTTTGTTTGTGCCATTATATGTTATTGCGAGTTTTAGATTGTAAGAGGAGTAGCCTTCATCAATAATTATAATATGCTCAATTGAAAAATAGTTGGAGGGGAATTCCAAACAGGGCAGTAAAGGTGCATCTCTTTTTTTCTTGTTATCCTGTGATTTGTAGGAAGATATTTTTGCACCGAATAGGGCAATTTCATGAGTAGTGTGAAGTTTATAATCGTATACTGGAAATCAAAATTCCTCCAAATTTATGTGCTCATTTGTTTGAGATTTTTATCTGCAGTTTTTGCAATTCCATCCCATTAATGAATTATAAATACTTGGGATACGAACACTTCTATGTCTTAAAAGAGCGAATTACCAGAGACTGTTGATACAAAACTACAACATGTGGATTTAGATGACTTCTAGAAAAGAATGAACAAAGATTAATGGAAAGCGGATTATTGTAAGCAGCTAGATTTCTTGTAACCGTACAGTCTCTGGAGTTGGTAATAGAGTCTATAAATCATTATGACCCTCAATATAGAGAGGTTAAAATCAATGACAATAAGATCTTTACAAAACTGAATAAGGACTCTTTTCATGCATTGCTCAGATTGCCGCATAGAATCTTTTACAGACCTAGATGTCACCATTGTGTATTAGCGCTTTGCAGAAAAGAAGAGTCATTGTCAAAATAAATGGCAACAGAGTGGTTGGTGGTCCTAAAGAAAGGGAAAATCTCAATTGCCTAGAAATTTCCACAGGTCACACTTTGTAGATGAAATAGGTGACACAATTTTGAGTCATGGATGTTCTTCTTCATTGTGGTTATTTGCCATGGGAAACAATTCATAGACTAGTCCCATATTATTTGTAACAACCTTCATACTCAGATAACAAAATTCTGGCTAAAGAAGTATTTTCGTATGTCTTCATACTTGTTTTATGCTATTTCTAGTATGAGAACCTGGCCAGGGTTGTGTTTTGTGGGGAATTCAGACACAAATACTCAGATTTATGATTACTATCCTTAGCTTTAGCTAGAAAATAGCTACAATAGGTTCAAGAGAGTTGATGATGCCTTCACAATGTTGGTAGTTAGGGAATTGCAGGGTGATATGAGCATAATAATGTCCCTAGAGGTTGCCCTACTAATTAACAATTAATGAAATTTTTTCATTCGATTTCATAAAATCACATACATTAAGATTGGTGGATATGACGGCTTCTCATATAAATTTCTTAGGTATGCTAGTGATAGATTTGTCTTAATTGAATTTTGTAGATAAATTGGCGAACTTGATAAAAGATGTAGAGAAAGGAAAAAGGCCAGAGTTAACTTTCATATTGGCTTAATATTATCAATATAGAACTTCCTCTAACACATTAAATGTTGAAAGATATGTAGTAAAATACAGTCTCCAATTCTTTGAATTCTGCTTTATATTCTATAGCAAGGATTTTGTCAAAAACAATTTGCAATTTGGACCTACTTTTTATCATGTACCTAAGTTGAAAGATTACTTGGTTGATTGTGATAATGAATTTGAAGTAAGAAAAAGAGATTGTATGAGGTTGTCATTAAGGCAAGTTTTGTCTTTTCATTTAAATTGGGATATCCAAGGTTTAGAAGACAATGAGTCTAATTTGGTAGATCCCATATGTCTGAATCATATACAAATGTTGCCTATTTTGCCGGTTAATTGGACTACCCAAGGGATTGTGAACATTGAGGGAAGGATAGTAGTGGTTCTTAAGAGAACAAAAGAATGATATTGAAAAGGGTTGGTGAACAACAAAACACCAAGTCATCAAGAACGAAAGGGACTACAATGCAAGGAGAAACAAGTCAAGTAAATCCTTCTTCTCAACCTACATCCACATTGCTAAATCTTCAATGTATGGCTAAGAAAGGTTGGGATGAAAGAGAAGATCATCCTAGGAAAAATCCAAGAATGAACCTATAGAGGTACTAGGAAGGGTAAAGGAAAAAAGGAGAAAGAAAAGGAAAAGCTAGAAACGATCTAAGGAGTTGGGGAAGAAAATATGATCTATATACCATCATCTCCTTCTCTGATGAGCACCCATTCCTCTCCTTCCCATTCTTCACCAATTCCATTGCCTCCTCATACATCTCAAGATTCAATTATTACCACCAGCTCATCTCCTCCTTCCTCCTCTAATTGTCATATTTTGTTACACCACCTTCAATAGGTTGTTAAAATTTTCTTCTCCTATTATTGGAAACCTTTCCACTACTTCTTCAAGTACACACACTTCATGGTTGCAACAAACCTTGTCCAAGAAAAAAAAAATAGTAGAGCTTGAAATCCCAAAAAACTAACATTATTTCTAGATTACTTCAAAGAACACCTGAACCTAAGAAACCAAAGACCATTATCTGGAGGCTAATTCCAGATACTTCTTCAAGGAATATTTTTTATAAAAATTGCTCATCCTTTAGCAAATAAAGGATCCTTCAAGTTGACAATAGCGAATTTCAACATTACAAGGGTTAATTTAGGGCTTTCTTTAAGGGAAGGTGATGTGTGTAATTTTCAAGTGTCTACAATAAGGATAGTTGAGAGAACAAAAAATAAAAATAAATCTAAAGATGAACTCAAACAATAGGTAAAATATTTTTTCGTCTTATCCGAGATTTATTATAGATACTTTAGCTTAGTCCATAGGGAAAATTAATTTAATCTAAATTCGGTTAGTGCAAGAAGAGTTATTGAAAAGGGGCGAGGGCCCTAGCTCAATTGGCTAAAGCATCCTATTGCATGTTGCGAGGTCCAGTCTCCCCCATCCCCATGGTGTTGGAGGGCATGTCATTCTAGCATCACCAATCATGAGAAAAAGTTTACCAGGCACACTGCAGCTTATTCCTGTAGTCTAATATTTATTAAAAATGTCCAAAAATATAAATTCTACAACCAAAGAATTAAAGATTGGGTTATTGAAATCGTAAATAATCAGGGTTTATGAAGGGTTTATGGAGGAAATAAAAGAAAATATATAATAGTTTAGAACTCATGCAAAAGGAAATTGATGATGACATTGTAGCTTCTAAACAAAAAGAAGTTAGTTGGCTAAGCATAAATCAAATTTTGAAAGAAATGACAGACCTTCGAATGGACAAGTTGGTCACTGAGAAAATCCTGAACCATACTAATGATGTCAGGTGTATCATATGAAAGAAGAGAATAGAATGGAAGATGATTGCCCTCAAACAAAAAAATTCAAGAACAACAGAAACTTTTGAAATAATGTGGCCAAATCAAAGTAGATGTTCAAGCTGACCTCCAGATCATTGAATTAGATGGTCAAGCAAACCTATTGGTCATGGATGCCAAAACTAATGTAAGCAACTTCAAGGTAAAAACCAAGGAGTTGTTTAGTAGACATACCTTCTATATGGTAAGAATGGAAAAATCGAGTGTTATCAACACATTAGTGACTCAAGGTGCGAACCATCTTACCACCTATTAGAGAATGTTAGAACATATTAGAGGCAACAAAGCATTGTGAAGACTTAGAAGCGACAATTCCATTATTCAAAATCACAATGAGTTGGGACATGTCATTAAAGCATTTTGAGCATATAAAATCAAAATGTTACACAAACGCCTTAACCACTGATGAAAGGCAAGGATGGAACTGATACTGATGATATACCATCCCAATAGAATGTTTAATTCACTCAAAGACTTTGTTATGTGTTAGAAGTCCCCTAAATTCTATGGGGTTTCTTTATATTCTCTTAGATGGTTAATTAAAGTTATATATATATATAAAAGGTAGATAGTGGGTGAAAAAAATAGAAATTGAAACATTAATATTTTGAGAGTGATAATTTCTAATAGGCGAATGATTATAAGTCAGTGAACTCTATAATTATTGAATGTCTAGAATAAAAAAAAATCTTAAAGGTCTGTGCACTGCTACGGTTTTGTTTTTTCATTTCTTGTGTGAATGATAGCTATTTTGGGTGTTTTGATATTCTTGCATTGGTTATTATAATTCATTTTTAAAATTGTGAGATTCATTTAAAGATAGTAAATTGGTTTGTGTGTTAATCATTATTTTGAAATTGAATCTATGTTCATCATACATGCATACTTAGTATCCTGAAAACAACTATCTATGGATTGTTATTTCTTTTGTTCTCTTTTCAAGTTGTTTCATTATAAATCTATTTTTTCTTATTTCTCGTTAAAAGCATACTATTGAGAATTGAATTTTGTTATAAGAGGGAGTTATACCTCTGAAATTCAGAGGAAAGTTATGCAAAAAAACTATAACTTTTCCAACAGTTGGTATGTTTGTTACTTGAGAAGGCATTACAGAGCTAGGAAATAGAAATTTCACAATAACAAATATATTAACCAACATATTTTTTGCGACAATGTTGGGGAGAATCATCATATTAGAAATAACTTTGGTTTATCCCCTAATGACAAAGTATTGGTTTGCAACTTTCTGAAACATCGATATTACAACCCAG
Organism: Sequoia sempervirens; assembly: GCA_007258455.2. Lineage (NCBI taxonomy): Eukaryota > Viridiplantae > Streptophyta > Pinopsida > Cupressales > Cupressaceae > Sequoia > Sequoia sempervirens. The sequence goes on from VDFB02311621.1 coordinate 75,229, forward strand.
AGAGAATTGGTGGGGTGTGAATTCGATATCACCTCAAACTTCTATGTTGTGGCTTGGAGAAATAAAACATCTAATCAACTTAATATAACAAGATAAAAAAAATTATACTCAAGGAGAAGATCGTGGGAGAGATTTGTTGGGCAAGACAAAAGGATGATTCAGAGTGAAGCAATTAAAAGGAGGTGCCTTAAATGTTAGGCCACTAGATTTCAATGAGAACTCATGGGAGTGCAACGTAGATTCAAACTAGTCTTCTAACTTAACATTAATTGGTTCGACGTTAAGCAAGAAGATATTGTGACTGATTTGAGGGCTTTGGCTTGGGAGAATAGGAACCTACAAGGAACAATCATCAAGCCAATAATTAATAGTTTTCATCCTTGGACTACAAAAAGTATACTAGAGGTGAACACAGTAGGGGTACAATAGATCTTATTTTTGAAGAATTAGAAAGAGTTAACTTTTCAAATTCTCCTCCTACAAGGAGTTTTCAGTCTAGAAGCAAACTTCTTCACCACTTAAGGTTGTTATCCAATCACCTATTTTCCAAGATCTTGTTTTACACAAAATATCTTACCTTTTATAGTTGATATCACTCATAACATATCCCAACAACCACCTATTCCTTGGGGAGCGGCTATAGGACCTTTGGATCTTGGAAACCAATTGCATGACCTACCTAAAGGTTCTAGGAAGAATCTTCCTAATTTTTGAGAGGGTGGTAAGATATCGATCAATGAACATCTCAATGCTTTCTTTGTTGCATGTGAAGTTTCAGGTGTACAACATGAAGATATAGTGGTTAGGATGTTTGTTGAATCATTAATAGACACTACAACATAATGGTTCTATCATTTTCCTAATGGTCCTATTAACTAATGGGATTCTATAAAGACTAAATTTGAGGAATGTTTTAAAAGTGTAGAAGATGAGTATGCCCTATTTGTATAGATATAACCAAATTAAAAAAGAGATCCATGAGCCCATGAGGTATTTTGTTGCCAAATTCAACATAATAGTAAATAAGATTGCAACAACAAAGAGGCCTATTCTAGAGAACCAAAAATGTTTCTTTATAAATCTCCAATCTCCTGATATTGGTTTTCATCTAAGGAAAGAGAGAGCTATTGAGTTAGAAGATGATTTTATTAATGATGGGAAATGGAAAAAAGAATTATAGATTGGAAAAGCTCAAATTTATCTATCATCTTACCCCATGACATAGAGATTGGTGAATGATATTATATCCTTGAAGAGGCTAATGCCAAAGACATCCAAAACACAATAATATTATCAGGATATATCTAGGAAGGGGTATGCCCCACCCAATGATAGCAATAAAATGGTTGATTTTCCCTTTTCCATGCAAAGGCTTGCCATATAAGGGCCATTAGGAGGGAGAAATAACATACATGTAATTCCCATGGTAGTGCTAGTTGTTTGGAAATGAATTGTTTCATGTAGATGACTACCAATAGGGAAGTCATTGAAGAAGAGCCAAATGAAGGAGAAAATTCTAGTCAGTATGGTGACTCTATTGTAAGCTACTTTAAATATGAATAAGATTTAGAAATAAGAGATGATGTGTATGTACAACTTTGGATGATCAATCATCTGTGGTTCTGACTAGTAGCCAACATGTTGCCATTAGAAGAATGCATAAAAGACTCCAAAAAATTTATTGAATAGAAATGATTCTTCATGTCAAGGAGGGATGGTGGCAACATACTCGCAAAAACGCTAGGTGTCCAAATGCTCTAGAATGTTTCAAATTCCATTGAAAATTTTGGGCATTCTTTTGATATTGTTGATTTTTGCGAGAACTCAAAACTCTTGATTTCTCTAGTTGAGAATTTGAAATTAAATCCTAGTGAACTTGATTGGTTGGTACAATATGTTAAGTCTAAAAAACCTAGTGTCAATTTAGTCTTTGACGATCATCTAGTAAAGGTTGAAATCCTTCCTCTAGCCTATCTTCTACAACAAAGGACCACACCCCTTTAAGTCCAAATGAGAAACCTAACCTATTTTTCATTTCTTTGTACATAGTTTGGCATAGGTTTAGTAATTGTATAATAGATTCTAGTGTTTCTGATAATTTTATGCCTTCCCAAGTGGCTAAGGCAAGTTAGGCTTGTCTTTAACCAAAACCTTTGGGAAGTGTTATTTGATGGAGTCCAAATAGGTCCCCTTAGTCAGCCAAATTAAAGATGTTCAATTTTCTTTGATTGCTTATCCCAATAAAAGAGTCAAGTTGAAAATCTTAGTAGCTGATATCCCAGAAAGATATGGCATGCTCCTAAGTTGGAGTTTTTACAAAGATTTAGGTGGTGAGATTCAGATGAATTGGTCCCACTCTTAGATTCTATTGGGCACTAAGAAGGTTCAACTAGACCTTGAACCCAAAGCAAAGTTCACTAACTTCAAATTAGATGATCCCCAAGTCACAAAATTTATATCAAGAATTAGAGTTTGGGAATTATATGTTTCTTATGAAAAATGAAAAGGGATCTTCAAATTATTTGGGGCCTGATATCTCATTAGAACTATGGACAATGAAATTTGATGGAATTTGTTTAACTTTAGGTTCAAGAGTGGATGTAGTATTGATTTATCTTGATGGAGAAAATTTCCCTTTTTCATTTAATTTAGAGTTTCATAATACTAACAATGCAGTGGAATATGAGGTCTTGTTATTAAGA